>JAGFNQ010003729.1:136713-179133 GCA_024364735.1 Boesenbergia rotunda | reverse complement strand
TCAGAAATAAAATTATCTCTGATAAATTCATTTTTTAATCGATTGTATATCCAAGCTTTGTTCATATACATTATTGCTTAAAAGAATATAATTTGAAAAATTATTTTTTTTCTAAACTAAATAAATTAAAAAGTAAAAATTACTAGAATTCATGTTTAATTGTAGCATAAAGTAAATTACTAACTCTAGTAACAACATCATGAGTTTAATTGAACCAAATTATTTGATAATATAATGTATGTTATATTTTAATTTTTTTTTCTAATAATGAGTAATTCACATTTACGGTGATAATATCAAATTAAATTAAATATTTAACATAATTTAATACTAAGTACATGTTTAAAAAATCAATCATAGATAGTGGTGAATAAGATAAATCTAAATAATTAATTGTAAATATTAACTTTTACCATTCTAAATATCATGATACTAATAATATAAAATATTTCAGTTCTAAATGCTATCTATTTTAATAAATTATAAATTTACATGCTAAATTAAAATATAATTAAATTAGCTAACAAATGATATAATTATAAGATAATTAAATAATAAAAAACATATACCTCCAGAAATAGAGCACAAGTGTTGGAGAAAAACAGCAACTCAGTAACCTACAACAACAAAAATAAATTAAATTAATTATAAATAATTTTAAAAATAGCTTAATTTTTTGTAATTACAAATAATTTATGGCAACACAGGTTAAGGTGCCCCCCAGGACACAGCCACTGCAGCTTCGGGCACGACCGAGTTAGCCTGCGGTGCCGTCCGCAATGCCAGGCAGCCCCGACAGCCGCCGACACTACCCAGGTGGCCTTGGCAGCCGCAGGCCCGGGCGAGCTGCCGCCGGCACTGCTAGGGGGGCCGGGTCGCCGCTGGCACTGTGCAGGCGACCTCGGCAGCCACCGACACTGAATAGGCGGCCTCAGCAGTCGTCGACACTGCCCAAGTGGCCCCAATAGCCGTCGGCCATGGCCGAGGCGTCCTCAACCGCCGCCGACCTGCCCAGGGAGCCTCAGCCATTGCCGAGGCGGCTCAGGTTGCCGTCGGCAACTGTCGAGGCGGCCAAGGGCGCCGCGGCCACCCCTCGCCGTCGTGCGCTCGCTGAGCCGCCCTCGGTGCTGCGCCCATCGATGAGGAGGAGAAGGAACGAAGGTAGAGAGCACTTACCGCCGATGAGGAGGAGAATAATCACGATCGCCGCCGCCGACGACGACGAGGAGGAGGAGAAGGAAGGGAGAGAAGCTAGGTTGCGCGTGCCCTAATTTTACCCAATATTACCAACGGAATCATGATTCCGTCAGTAAGATGTTTCCACGTGGGCAACTTTGGCGCCAACACAAATTTGACGCGCAGCGACACCAAATCATCGACGGATCACCGATGGAATCACCGACGGAACGCACGGGTCCATCGGTGATTCTCGTCAACGTTGACTCCGTATTATACCAACAACTCAAAATTTCTGACGGGAAAAAATTTCGGTCAATAATTATCGACGAAAATATATTTCCATCGATAATTAATGTAGCTACTGATGGAAAAACATACTACAAACTCTAAATCATCCGACAGAATATCTATTCCGTCGGGAATCACTAACGAAACCGATATTTCGTTGGTAATTATCGACGGTATTTAACATCCGTTAGTAATAGTTATATTTCTTATAGTGGTCAATCCGTCTCGGGATTAATTCGAAAAAATAAATTATAAAAATTATTAATTTGAATATTATGATTAATAAAATAAATGAACACATTAATTTTATTAAATTGTGACTCTCTGTCTCAAAGTTTCACGTGACAAACCACCCTTACGGAGCATCGTTAGCTTGTACAGCCGTACAGGTGGGAGACAAGATCAAGTCAAAAGTCAATACTTTGACTGAGTTGGATCAAAGGGGGCATCGACTGACTACGCACGCTCCCGGCTCGATTCTAGCGCAAACTCCAAGCTCGGCTACATTTCACGCTCCCCGCTCGGTTCAAGCTCAAGCTCCAAGCCCGGCTATGTAACATGCTTCCTGCCTCGTTTCCAGTTCAAGTTCCAGGCTCGACTTACATTACGTTCTGGGATCATTCTAACATGGGGCCCATACCTTCGATGGGCCAAGGCCCCTCACCCCAACTGTCATCCATCTCATCAAGGACGTGAATCGGCAATATAAGCATGCTAAGGTCATAGCGAGAATATAAGGTATTGAGGGAGTATAAGAGGGTCTGATCAGCGGACTGACTTGGTCAACGCAGCCTCAACCAATTAGCTAAAAGTTATCCGTTAATCTTAGAGATGACTAAAAATTTTTCATAGGTACCAGATGCGCTTCTTAATAAATAAAGAGGAAAAATTTTTACATTACATCGCAACAACTGAGATTCAAATTTTATATTTCTAATTTATCCATATATACCTAACTATTACGTCGATGTCCCGAATGCAATATCAGCTTTGACCCCTCAATTAAGTTGCTACATAATTAGAATGATAAAATTAACATAAAATCTATGTTTGGATTGTTCTAAAAAAAGGTATAAACCATGGGCAGGTCCCACAATGCTATTTCTTTTTTAATTCTCCTTGAATGGGGCCATCGAATCTTGTAAGATCTCATGTGATCCGACCAATTGCCGGCTTTAATTTGAGGAAATAGAGTTTAGGGAATGTAAAAGAATACAGGTAACTTATAAAAAACACCCATTTAGTATGCCATATTATAATACTTATATCTAAATATTATTTTTAATAATATTTGTTTTGATTCATTTATGTGAATTTTATTTTCATAATTTTTTTTTTGCGCTGTGTGAACAAATGAAACTACACGGACGAGTCAGCCACACATATAAAAGTATGGACTAAAACAGCAATCCTAATTGATAGGATCTTTTGCAGAAAATTGAGTATTCAGGGACTAAAGTGAAAATTTGTCAAGTTTTGGATTACGATGTGTTGCTTGCTTCCTTTCTCAACTTCCCCACACCAAATTCCTTTCTTCCTCGAAAGATGCACCGTCCAATCTCATGATTCCAATCCCATTCCCACCCACTCCGCTCCGCCCTTGATACGCTCATCATTCCTCCCTCGCTAACTGTCTCCCCGGTAGCCACGCCGCCGGCCGCCCTCTCATTCTCTGCTCCTCCTCCTCCCTTGAACCCCCTTTCGAAGCAATAAAGGGAAAAGCAGCAGCATAAAGCAAAACCACCTCCCAAGCTACGTGAAGACCAAAACAAAGCGGAGGAGGAGAAGACAGAGGCACGCGGAAGCATTGATGGCGAAGCTGCACAAGTTCAAGCTTTTGGCCACCCAATGCGCGGCGCCGGCGGCCGTCGCCAGCCCTTCCAGGAGCCCCGCCCCCTCCTTTCGCCTCCGCCGCCGCAGGACCCTCCTGGGGCTCCTCGGCGGCGGCGGCTCCGCCCGCCGGCAGCAGTCGCCCGGTAAGCCGCCCCTGCCCCCGGACCGCCCCGCCGAGAAGCGCGCCCTGCTCAGCCACTCCCTCGCGGACCTGTTCGTCGCCTCTCCGCCGCCGCCGGTGGCGGCGACGGTGGAAGGAGCGAGAGACGAGCCCGTCGGGGTGGCGAGGAGGTCCGGGTTTGACATCTTCGCCGCCGGCGCTAGGGTCTCTGGCGTCCCGAGGTTTGTGTCGCGCAGCTTGAGGTACCGACTGCTCCGGCGGACTTGGCGCCCGGTGCTCGTCGCCATTCCGGAGTGAGCCTTCCATGTCCATCATAAATTTACCTTTTTAATGATAATTACTGATCAAATATTGTTGTAATCTTGCAAAATCCCTTCTTTTTTACTTCCAGATTCCAGACCATGAATTGATTATCAACTTACCGATTCCTTCTTCTCGTCTCTGTTTCTCATAATTAAACAATATGCCTTTTACTTACTGTAAAAATAACAAGGACAGCATGAAAAGCAACCAAAAAAACCCCATTTTTCCCATTCAAATTTATTGCTAGATCTTGTCCAGTCAGCATCGCCATTATTTGTTTGAGGTCGAAATGGGACGACACTAAACTGCAGGTCCCCTTCTGTCGATATCTTGTAAAAATCTTCTACAAACAATACTTAAGGTGGGTAAAATTTATACATTTTTTACCAAACGAACTGTTGAATATATTATGAATAGAAATGCCGTGGGAGTAAAAAAATTTCATATGAATAGGACTTTAGTTTCACATTGAAAATCTCAAGATTTAATTGTTGATTTATATTATTTCACAAGCATATTAGTTATGAACAAATATATAGAGAGAGATTCTCTATCACGCGTAGGTATGTAGAGATGCAAATTCAGAGTCTGAATTTATCCTGAACCAAGTAGACTCGTGTGCATACACGATCTGCGCGCGTCAAATGCCCGATCGGTCGGGGTAAAATTTATCCAGACAGATAACTTGCCAAATTTTTTGTTCAAATGTAACGAATACATTAACGGTTGATTAATGCAAAATCAATAACCCCCAGACGTTTGGATATAAACGGTTAGTTGGCAGTAAATGACGTTAATTCGGTTATTGATTACTACGGGGTTTGAGCTCTATATAAAGAGGGTGTGACCAAGAACAAAAGATAGAGAATGAATTAAAAGTTCGGGTCAAAATTATTGATCTGGGTCTATGAACTTTTACTCCGGTAGATTTACCTTTTTGGTAGCGTTCGGGTACTTCTTTAGTTCGTCACGACCAACGAATGCTTTGTTGTGTTCGAGGTCTCGCTGTTGCATCCTGAGAGACAGATGTCTATCGGAACTTCGAAACATCGTTGGAGGAGGACAAATCTGTTTCAAGGAAACTATATGACGTAAACCTCAGTAATTCTTCTAGTCTGGTTCGGGAAGTCAGGTTCGGGACTTCCAGTTCGGGAAGAGTGGTTCGGGAAGTCCGGTTTGAGAAAATCAATTCGAGACGTCCGATTTGGGAAATCTGCTCGGGAAATTTTAGCTCATGAATTTTAGGTCGAAAATTTCTATCCGAAAAATTGTATTATATATAAAAGATAATTCGGACTATTTAACAGTTAATTTGAAATTTATGTAATTTTAATTTAATTTTTATTAAAACTTCGAAAAGCGTATTTCCTCCAACCCGTACAAATTCAATATAAAAATCATACAAATGTCACTTCTTCGATGATGCACGACCAAACTTACTCCACATGCATGTCTTCTGCCAAGCACAGGGGAATACCTGGTAACGTAACATTCATCGGTTTTCCCAAAACCAAATGACCTTAATTTATACGACATTATTGCTCTGCTCCGAGTTAGTTTCTTTGCAGTTCACGTGGCAATAGAGTTGAACTGACGCAAACAGCTCCAGTGCGTGATAGACAAGGGACAAAGGGAATCAAGTGCACAAGAAGCCAATACAACAGTTAGCTCCAAAAAAACTCAGCCCAATCATCTTCCCATGGCTTGCTCTTTCACTCCATCCAGTCCCTTGTCTTACACTGCATGAACTGTATATCCCTTATTCTTCTTAGCTTTGAAGACAGTATCGTGGCTAATGATTTGATTTGAAAGTCCAGGTGGTGCAATCCTCTCTCCTTGCTGAATTGAAATGAATTATGAATTTGGGGTGAATCTCATGGCTCAGTTAGAAAAGGAGCAGGCAATTGGCCTGCTAAAAGATGTGCTCTTTTGACACAAAAGATGAGCAGAGCAGAGGCAGAGAGCCTTGACAGGAATCTCTGCTGGGGATGGGGGCAGTCAAATGCAGGCTAACTAACATCATCATTGACACGAATGTGGGCACTTGGTTGAGCTTTTGAGGAATGGCGGAGTGGAATTTTGGGACCCGTGAGATTCATCTTTTTCTTTTACAGAGTTTGTGCAGGCTGCAATGGCTTGTTCTTTATTTTATCCATGTTATATCTAATATAGATGTCTTTTTTTGTAAAATGTCAGTCAAATGCAAAATCTGAATACTAGATTTGGAGTTGACTTCTGTCTCTCCAGCAATGAGAGCTATGCTGATTCCACCCGTGTTTGTATTGCAAAATACAAGAATCAATTCCTCTATAAAAGGATGAAACAAATAGAAGGGATCGGGGAATATTTGGAGAGCTCCATGTGTCCCAAAAAGGTCACTAATTTTGTTGAAATGGAAGTTAAAAGTTCAAATGGGTCAACCCGATCGAGAGAGGCAGCCATTCGGTTCAAATAAACCAAGAGGACTCTTTGTCCATCTTCGACTGGTCGTACCAATTGGACGATCAACTCCACTCAGCCCTGCCTACTCAACGCTCTGTGTAGCTCCCCACGACCTATCCATCTACAACGAAGAGTATAGATTGACATTAAGAATGACCTTCAAAGGTATATTTGACTCCCAGAGCTCAGCTCTCTCGATTCACTATTCCCTTCAGTCAGTCACACACCGCGATTCTTCCTGTTGGTTCGCCCAACTCCAAGGACCCAGCTCCCTCGACAACTTGCTCTACGAATTAGCTCCACTCCTCAATGTCTACAGTCAGTCTGCCCCACTCCCGGAGCTCAGCTCTCCTGACACATAACTCTGCTCGGTCAGATGAGCAAGCTCTACCCCTTCAATCGGTCTACCCGACGCTCCACTCAGCTTCCATTTGACTGAATCCCTCTTAGTGGGTTAGACTCTTTGGCTCAACTAATTCTATATCTTATGAACCTACAAAAGTTTGGATTGACGTAGCACGTGGGGTGTTGCATGAAGTGTCAGAGCATGTGGAACATTATAATTATACTGATACGGGATATGGGTAATGTGACTGTCTGATATGGTAAAAATATAATGACGTGATGTTTTTCCTACTAGACATGACATCCAATTAATGAGGAAAAAGATATTATTTCTTCTTCAGCGGTATTATAAAGGGGCCCTCTCTCGCAAGCCAAGGTACACCTACACATATACGCGCACATACAATCTTCATTTACTGTTCCTCCTCCTTCTCCCCCGGATACTGATTAGAGCATCAGAGTGGACGAACTGGGGCACCATCTGTCTCTATTCTAACTCTCTCTTTCCCTCTCAGGTTTCACAGACGGTATGGTCAATCTGTCACCCTCCTTCTAACTCTTCCTCAAAATCTAGCAACCCAGTTAACACAAAAGCTAGATCACCGGTGACTCACCCATCGACAGTCTCAAACAGGTGCAAATTTGACCCCGTCTATGGAAAACACAAGTCCTAAGCTGAGACATTAAGATGGATGATGCTGGAAGACTTGCAGTCATCACCATGACACAAGAAAACTTCAATCAACTTGTAGCAGCCAAAGTGCATGAGGTGCTGTAGAAGTAGCAAATGACAAATCCTTCGCCTTAAAATTACCCGCAGTATCAATCAAGAGACCTCAAGTGCTCGACAAGAGGTCGAGGCTCTTAGATTGTATATGTTTATTAGAATTATTTATTTATAGCATTTATGATAATTTAGTCTTTTCCCTTTTCAGTTTAGGGTTTAAGGTTTCTTAATCCTCGTATATAAGGCTCTGTACACTATTTTTTCAACAACACTTTTAAGATTTATCAAGACGGCTACTTTTTCTCTTTTCAATTTCTACATGGTATCAAAGTCTTTATTCTCGTGATTTTGATAGTTCGATTCAAGGGCTGTTAATTTGATTCATAGTTTTCATGGATCAAACTTTGTAGTGTTCATTGGGGCGTCGCGGGGGGGGGGGGGGGGGGGGGGGGGGGGGGGGACCCCTCGGGATTCGGAGCGTAGGCCTGATTTTTTTTGGTGTGTTTGTATAATTTTTCATTCTGAGCATTGATTGAGTTTCTTTTAGTTTCACATCAACTTGATTTTCTGGTGCATTCATGAAATATTTCATGGAAATATAGTAATCAACTACAACGACCTCCCCCTCATAATTAAAATAGATCGACTCGAAGGTTTCTAATGATGAATGTGTTTATTGCAAAGACAAGAGACACTGAAGGTCTTAGTCTCCATTATTGTTGAAAAAAGGTAAACCATCATAGCAGCAATATCAGCAACAATGGCCTCAACAACCATCATTGCTACATTAGAATGCTTCATGGAAATCTAATCTGTATATACTTATGCAATTTTAACAGTTCCTTTCTTCATAACCCTCTGCCGGGACTTCTTCTCATATAGGTTTATCATCCTCTAATATATCAAGTATATCTTACTCTTTACGAATCTTAAATTCTAGAGTTTCTCATCATATGACACCTGACTTATCATCTTTTATCTCCTTGTCTCCTAATTCATCTTTTTCAATTGTGATTACTGATAGTACTCCAATGCCATTAGTATGTATTGGTTCTGTTGTTATAACTTGCTTGTCTCTTCCTGATGTCTATCATATTTCTAGTCTTACACTTAATCTTGTTTCTATTAGTCAATTGTGAGTCTAAATATGTAATTTTTTTGCTCCTCCAATTGTTATGTGTAGGACTCATGATCTCACAAGGTGATTGAGACAGGTCGTAGGAAAAGGGGACTCTATATTTTGGATCACCTCTAAGTACCAGATGTTGTAGCTTCTAATGTCGATCTATCATCTTTTTGATTGAGTCCTTCTTCTAACTTTTATCTGTGGCATAATTGTCTAGGTCATGTTTTAGTGCCCTATTTATATTTTTTTAACTTCGTTAGAAGTATTAGGAACTTTATAAAGTCATGATATTTCTATTGTAGTGGTTGTACACTAGAAATTTTTTTTACATTACCTTTCAATAAAAGAATATCTTTTTTCTCATGATCCTTTTGATCTTGTTCATTCTGATGTGTGGGGGAATTACAAAAGGGGGGGATCAATATATTGTGTTTCTTTTATTGATGATTGCACTTGTTATACTTGAGTTTATCTTATGAAATACAGATCTAATTATCTTATCATCTTCAATGACTTTCAAGCTCTTGTCAAAACTCAACATTCGGCTATTATCAAATGTTTTCATTGTGATTTGGGAGGGGGGGGGGGGTGAGTACACTTCCAATGCTTTTTCTCGTTTACTTACATCAGAAGATACTATACATTAAACCTCATGTTGAGAAACATCTTAACAGAATGGGATTATGGAGAAAAAGCATAAGCATCTTATTGAGACAACTCGCTCATTCCTATTGTCTACGGATGCTCCTAGTGTCTTTTGGGGAGAAGATGTTCTTACTGTTACTCATATAATTAATAGAATTCTGACTTCTCACAATTCAGGTTTGTCTCCTTTTCAAAAACTATATTGTCGTGATCCTGATAATTCTTTTTTATGTGTTTTTGGTTGTACATATTTTGTTCTTCGACCACACATTGAGCAAGATAAGTTATCCTCTAAGTCTGCTTTGTGTGTCTGTCTTGGTTATGGTATTGGTTAAAAGGAATATTGTTATTTTGATCCAGTAAGTAAAAATTTATATGTCTCTCATCACGTTGTGTTTCTTGAGCATATTCCTATTGGTGCAATCGACCCAAGTTTGATTAGGTAGATCATTGGTTTTCATGTGTGTGTCAATATGATTAAGTTAGGTTTTCATGTTAGTTTGATGTGCGTGTTTGAGTTTTGCAGGACTTGGTGAGACACACATGAGAAACAATGGAGTGAAGCATCCGAGGGACGAGAGCCAAAGGAAGAGGACTTCAAAGGGTGAGTCGAGGAAGTAGACTTCAAAGGCATACGCGAAGGACACATGGAGGCAAGGCGTGGGCTTGTGTGCGCATCCGAGGGACGAGAGCCGAAGGAAGAAAACTTCAAGGGGCAAGCCGAGGAAGTGGACTTCAAGGCAGACATGAAGGATGGACTCCGGAGAGGTTGAGAGTGAGCTTGTAAGCTAGGCAGTCGACTGGCAAGGGAAGCAGTCGACTGACACTGCTGAGAGTGAATTGTAGCAGTCGACTGGTAAGGGAACCAGTCGACTGATCTTTCTGTGAGGTCAAACAACATATAGTAGTCAACTGGTATGAGAACCAGTCGACTGGTCTGTTCGAATTTCAACCGTTAGACTAGTCGTTGGCTGGGCACCAGTCGACTGGTCTTAGTGGCAGTCGACTGGTGTCAGGGATGAGCTGTTTTGTTAACAACTCTCTCCTCTATTTAAAGAGGATCTTGAGACTTGAGAATATTAGCTGTGTTGTGTGTAAAACCCTATTGCTCAAGCTCTCAAGCCTACTCTCTTCCTCAAACCCTAGTTTCATTCTTGTAAAGGGAAGAGAGACTTTGTGAGAGGTTGTTCTCTACTGAAAAGGAGAAAGCTCTAGCCGGAGATTGCCGGCGATTGATCCATCAAAGGATCAATGGTTTGTCTACCTCAAGGGCACGCCATGAAGTAGGAGCAAGTAATCTCCGAACCACATAAGTGTTAGTAGGAGCCCTAGAGCCAATTATGTGATGATTGACTAGAGACTTTTAGTATCATATTCTATCATTAATAAATGCATGTTTGGTTATTATACTTACTTTATTATTTGTGCCAAATAACTAAGTATAATAATGTCCTTATGTAGTAGGTTCTTATCTACATTATATCGATTGGTTGAATCGATAGTGATATAATGTAGAGAACACTATACTAAATTATTCCTAGTCAAGCATTAATATTCAGGGATAATATTAATGCATGAAGACTAGCATATAGGTCAATTGATGACTTGAGTTCACAAGTCATGGATATGTGATATCAAGTTGACATGAGTATACATTAGAGAATGTGTACTGAATTGACCCGCCATGAGAAAGTTTCATAGATTGTCATATGAGTGTCATAAACTTTCTCATATGACAATTAGTATGAATAGTCCTTAGACCTGAAGTCACTACGGTTCCCTACATAAGGAGTTGTGTACTTTGGTATCGTCAAACGTCACCCGTAACAGGGTGGACTATAAAGGCGATCACTAGGTATGTAATGAATTATGCGGAGGGATGTGAGTGATGTAGATGGGATCTATTCCTCCCATATGACGGGAGTGATATCTGTGGGCCCCTTGATCGAGTAGGACTACTGAAACGCATGACCATGCTCAAATGAGTCAATATGAGATATTGAGCATATTTGTTTGAGTGAGTCTACCCAGGGATCAAGAAACACAAAGATTGATCGAGGATGACATAGTCTATGCTTCATTGGTCAATCTAGATATCAAGGATAGAAGGACAAGGTCATACATTATCATAGTCACGGAGGTTTAGTCGGATCTCGACTTTTCTTGTTACTTGGGTAGCAATGATGCATTGCTAGATGCCGCTCATTGCTTATGTGTCTAAATCATTTAGGCGCATTGCCAACGTCGCGAGAATCTATTGGGTCACACACTAAGGACATGATGCTTCAGGAGTTCGGGAGCTCGCGACAGGAGCTCGGGAGACTCGGGTCGGGAGCTCGGGACAGGAGCTCGGGAGACTCGGGTCGGGAGCTCGGGTTAGGAGCTCAGGGACTTGGTCGGAAGCTCAGGTCAGGAGCTCAGGGACTTGGTCGGGAGCTCGGCAGACTGGGTCGGGAGCTCGATGACTAGCTCGGCAGACTGAGTCAGGAGCTCGGCGACTTGCTCGGGAGATTTGGTCGGGAGCTCGGGCTGGGAGCTCGGCAGACTGGGTCGGGAGCTCAGCGACTAGCTCGACAGACTGGGTCGGGAGCTCGGCGACTTGCTCGGCAGACTTGGTCGGGAGCTCGGCGACTTGCTCGGCAGACTTGGTCGGGAGCCCAAGAGGCCCGGTCGGAATTGCAGGAAAAATTCATTAAAGTGTTTAATGAAGGAAAGAGAAAAGTCTCTTTTCATTGGATAAAGAGAAAGTGAAGAGTCACATGAAAAGATGTGCTCTTTATTAACTTTAATGAAGGGAAGCCAAAGAGACAAAAGACTCTTCATATTCATGAAATGAGTATAAAAGAGGGTCTAGCCATTTTGAATGACAAGTGAGTTTTCCCTTCTTCCCTTCCTCTCTTCTTCCTCCTCTCCCTCTTGGCCGAAACCCTCTTTTGGGTTCTTGGTGGTCTTGTGAACTACCTCAAGTTGCTAGCACAACTAAGGTAGTTCTTCCCGAAGTTGAGAGATCGTGTCCGTGTGGATACGAATAGAGGCACGGACACTTGAACATGCAAGAGATCCGGCGCATCTTGAACGAGCGGGATAAGCAAAAGGGCACACTCCAAAGGTGTACACTTTAGATAGATCTATTAGATAGATGAACTTTGTACGAGTTTTTCTTTCGCATGGATTGCTCGAGGGATCTTGTTTCCGCTGCGTTTTGTGTTTTGGTGCCGGGAGATCCCAACAGTAAGAGGTTAAGCATTAGCATTGATTTTAATTGTAGTTTGCATTTTCGCTTGAGCACTAACCGTGTAGGAAGAAATTAACAAATTGGGCGTGAGAAGCTATTCACCCCCTCTAGCTGGTCCATCGATCCCCAACAATTCTTTTCTTCCCTGTACCTCTTCTACCACTTGACATGACTCATACAGATCTTATTCGCATTGATCCCTTTACTACCGACATCGACAAAGCCTCTGCCATGGCTACTCTTCCTCATAACGACTTCACTAAATTTGCTAATCCAGATATGTCTTCTCCCCCTCCCCCTCCTGTGATGATTCCATCACCTCGTGTGATTGTGAACAATCCTATTCATCAATCTACATGTTCTCTTAAGTCTATTAAACTACTTGATTTTTCTTATTCTTGTTATTTTAGTTTTTTGCTTCTTTTATTACCTCTGTTCATCATTTTTCTGAGCCTTTGTCCTATAGAGAAGTTGTTCGTAATCCTCTTTGGCAAACTGCTATGGATGAGGAATTAACTGCTCTGCATTATACTCATACTTGGGATTTGGTACCTCTACCACCAGAGAAACGTGTCATTTGTTCTCGTTGTGTTTATAAGATCAAAACTAAATTTGATAGTTCTGTCGAATAATACAACACTCTTCTTATTGTTAAAGGTTATTCTTAGGGGTGTAAAAAATAAACCCAACCCGACGACGCAACTCGAATTGACCTAAAAAAAACGAGTTCGGGTTGAAAATTTTCAAGTTCGGGTCGGGTTCGGGTTGAAGGGTTTCGGGTTGAAGGTTTTCTGATTGGGTTCAGGTCGGGTTCGGGTTGATCCAAATTTTATATTTAGTGGGTTTTTGGGGGTTAAATCAAATTTTATTTTAAAAATTAAAATACTTTTATATATATTAATATCAATATTAGTATCATCATGATGAAGTATTAAGATAAAAGTTAAGAATTATAGAGAAAATAACCAAAAAAGTCATTTTGAATCAGTTTTTTCAGGTTATTTGAGTCGGGTTCAAGTTGGGAGTTTAAAAAAAAATTTCAACCTGACCTGAACCTGACTCAACCCTCCTGAATTGACACCCCTAGTTATTCTCAGGAGTATGACATGAATTATAAGAAAACTTTTGCCCCTATTGCCAAAATGACTATCGTTCGTATGCTGATTATTGTTGCCTCTGTTCGTCGATGGAAAATATCTTAGATAGATATCAAAAATGCCTTCTTGAATGGTGATCTTCAAGAAGAAGTGTATATGATGTCTCCTCCTGGAGTTGCTCACCGACCTGGTGAAGTTTGCAAGTTTCGCAAAGCTCTCTCTGGACTCAAACAAGCATCATGTGCTTGATTTGCAAAGTTCTCCACGGTGATTACCTCTCTTGGTTTTCATTCTAGTAATCATAATTCGACTTTATTTGTTAAGTATACTGTTGCAAGTCATATACTTTTGTTTTTATATGTGGATGACATGATAATTACAACTAATGACTTTGATGAAATTGTGTTTTTGAAGCTTGAATTAGGTCATTGTTTTGCTATGAAAGACTTGAGTTTACTATGTTATTTTTTGGGGACCTAAGTCTCATCTTCACCAAAAGGTTATCTCTTGTCTCAATTAAAGTACATAGCTAATTTATTTGACCGTACATGTCTCACGACAACAAGGTAGTTGGTACTCCTCTTATGACTAATGCTGGATACTCTTCTTCAAATGGTTCTCCTTTGCTAGATCATAATCTCTATCGTACAATTGTGTGAAGCTTGATTTATCTCACTATGATTTATCCTGATATTGCACATGTTGTGCACGTGGTTAGTCAATTTGGCACTACACCAACCATAGTTCATTAGGCTGTTATTCTTCGAATTCTCCGATATCTTTGAGAAACTCAGTTTCAGAGTCCCTTATTTCCTTCAACTTCCTCGTTAGAACTACATGCATACTCTGATGCTGATTGGACAGGCGACCTTATGGATCTTAAGTCGACCACTGGCTTCTACATTTTTCTTCGAGATTCTCTTATATCTTATAAGAGTAAGAAGCAAAATATTATCTCTATATCTTTCACAGAAAATGAGTATCCTACATAACTACGACCACTTGTGAAATTGTTTAGCTACATTGGTTGATTGCATATATGAAAATTTTTCTTCAATAAATTATTGTTCTTTATTGTGATAATCAGAGTGTCATTCAGATTGTGTATAACACAATTTTTCATGAGAGAGCGAAGCATATTGAGATTGATTGTCATCTCACTCATCATCATCTACAACTTATCAATCATGCTATCTTTTGTTCCTTTTTTGTTGCAGATAACTGATATGTTTACCAAGGCTCATTCCACTTCGCGCTTTCATTTTTTATTTGATAAACTCTCAATGCTTCTAGCTGCAACATCGTGAGTTTGAGAGGGAGGAGGGTGTTAGATTGTATATATTTATTAAAATTATTTGTTTATAGTCTTTAGTGTAATTTAGTCTTTTTCCTTTTAGGTTTAGGATTTAGAATTTCTTTAATTCTCTTATATAAGTCTTTGTATCCTATTTTTTAATAATACTTTTTGAATTTATCAAGATGACTACTTTTCTCTTTCTAATTTCTACATAGGCCACTACAACCAACAGAATTCCATTATCAGTCCTTGATTCAAACTCTTGTAGAAATATCCAAGGGTTATGAGTAGTCTCGGGAGTCCTCGACGGGAGAGATGCCTCCCAGAGGCCTTCTTCGAGGCAAAGGCCTAGCTACCAATGACTCAAAGGATTATGCAGGTACTCCTTTTCTCTCGAAATATCCTTGAAGATAAATTTCCCCACCATTTCCGACCATTATAGATTGGGGAATACACAGGAGCAGCCGCCTCTGAAGATCATTTTTGTCAATTCGAGAATGCGGTCTTACTACACCAATATTCTGACGGTATCAAGTGTTGTGACTTTCTGACTACTCTAGCTGGCTCGACTCAGTGATGGTTCAACTGGCTCCCAACTTCCTCTAATATAACAAAAATGGCTTTTTGAAGCTCGCATTGCACGCTGCATAATTAAAAGTTATTGAAAGTCTTAGGTTATCTGCAGTGTGTTTTGCACCCTGCGGATGTTATTATCTACAACGTGCAACACACGCCACAGAAAGTAATATCCGCAGCATGATTTGCGTGTTGCGGATATTATTATTCGTGACGTGTGTTGTGCACTATGGAATGTGTTTTCCGTAGCATACAAATGCATGTTGTTAATACGTAGCGTGCAACCATACGTTGTTGATGTTCTTATCTATATTTTCAACAAATAAATTTCATTAACAAAAATAACAAACCAAAATTTTACAACAAATTCAGTACAAATCTAATCCAAACAAAAAAGTAATAAAAGTTATTATTTTTCATTATACCAAAACAGAAGGTCTAAAGATTCATACGAAAACTTTAACAAGTAGCTATTACATAAAAGTGATTAAACTTTTGATGATGTAACTCCAAAACTCATTCTGTATATATACTCTATCCTGAGCTTCTTTACCAAACACAATAATAATTGTATCATTAACAATATTAGTTATATTTTGAGATTTAGATGGATATTTTGATATTTTTTTCTGCAAAATAAAAAGAAGATAGTTTATGAAAAAGCAATATCAAAATTTAATTTTCATATGGAATGATCACAAGGACATAATAAAAATATTAGTAGCATCAAGATAATTTCATATTTACTTTTATGTTTTTTTTGGATATAGTTAATTCTTGTAAGTTGACAGCGCTTTGAGGTATGGGCTGATTGGTATGCACCTTATCTGACCCCTTTTCCAGAATATGAAGTTGTACAGGTTGGAAATCATATTTACTCCGCAACCAAAAGTTTGAGACTAACAAAGTATCAGGATTTACATCTGTTACATATCCCCTTGTTGATTCTAAAGTTATATTGGATAACGCGTGGCAAAATACTACCAGTAGCATTGCTGCTGAGCTTATCTTGGCCAATTTTCCATTAGCTGGAAGAGATCTGCTTGCCATTTCTAACTCAAAAGCAGTATGAACAACAAACTAGTCCGTGAAGATGATTTCTATGCGTAAGGGGCTTAAATGTCAGAGTTTCAACTATAT
The DNA here is from genome assembly GCA_024364735.1 of Boesenbergia rotunda. Taxonomy (NCBI): domain Eukaryota; kingdom Viridiplantae; phylum Streptophyta; class Magnoliopsida; order Zingiberales; family Zingiberaceae; genus Boesenbergia; species Boesenbergia rotunda. The sequence goes on along the minus strand of JAGFNQ010003729.1, from coordinate 162,779 downwards.
GAGCTAAGAAAAATGATATGCAACAAGAGTTTGTAGTATGAAATTCAATATGAATGACATGACATTCTAATTATAGCGATCCCCGACGGGTTCACTATGTCCCCCAGGATATAGTTTTGTTCGGAGCGGCGACCGGAGGCCGCCGTTGGTGTCCAAGTGATAATCGGATGTGTATATTAAAAGTGCCACGTCATTCATGTTGGATTTCATACTATAAATTCATGCTGCGTATCATTGCTCATGAGCTAAATAGGAAATCCTACTTAATATTAGAAACAAATTGAACATGTGCCAACCAATGATTCCTCACGTATTTGATAGCTTCCAACAAATCAGGTTAGTCATTCTTTTCTTGCAAGTATTAGCAGAGAGAGAAGGGTAAACCTCGGATGTATTCAAAGCATATTTATTGCTCATTGATGAAATATTCTGTAAGATGTTTAGACAGCAATGCAATGATATTGCATAAGGCGTAAAGATTGGATCTAGATCTATAACCTTTATCTTCAGGTGAAATACCAGAGAAGAATATATAAAAATTATGGTCCGGAAAGGTTTGGTACCATGAGAGAAATAGAGAAGCAAGGTGCATTGGTGGTGAAATGGTAGACATGTGAGATTCAAATCCATCGGGTATATCTGATAGGGGAATTCGAGACGCCTGGTCCACGTATGATAAGTCAATAGTCTGACGGACAACTCTGATATATTAGATTGTAATATGAGTAATATCCGACTAGTTAACTTGCACCAATGTGCCTGCTAATCGTGTAACTTGTTATATGGCAAGTTATCAACCGTTGGTAATAAGATGATAACCGATCGGTTGACTCACTTGTAGCACATGGCCGACCAGCCGACAAGATAGCTACGACCGATCGACTAGCATATTGTGATCCTTTGACCATTCAGCTATCCCAACCAGCTCAAAGACATGCCCCACATAGCCCATTGGGCTATAGAGACACCCCATCATTGACCCTAAATAGGCTTGACTATAGTTGGGTTGAGTTTTCTTATTGAGCCTCCACATTCATATACAAATAAGTCCATCAACCTTATTATGCACAAATCTATGCCAATCCCTGATAAGACCCAGATAATCTTTATCCTATCACCATAATTACTGACCTGCTCAGTAAACCATTGACCCATCTACTTTTATCAGACCTTATGTGAGGTCGAATGGTTTCTGCTAGGGAGGATGCAAACTGATATGATATCGTCGAGGCTAGTGTTTGATACTATCTCCGTAAAACGATATTGTTCCGCTAAAGGTGCTCATGGATAGCAGCAATTCGTTTCCCAAGATACAACGACGATGTCTTAAAATAGGAGCACTTCAAATTTCGTGATCAACGAACCTTCTCATAAGTTTTTTGGACTCTGGATGCACAAGATGAGATGTATTCTAATGAACTTTGGATGATTAAATGAATAATTCCAGCATCTAGGGGATTCTATTTATACAAGGGAAGAGGTGAGGTACCCTTTGATGAGTGGGTGTGACCTTTGGTTTAAGATTTGTCTAGGTCATTCAATCTGGAGGGTTGTAACCCTTCAGATAACCTTTTGATCTCAGCCATCAGATCTGGATGGTTGTAACCCTTCAGATCCCCCTTTGATCTCAGTCGTCAGATTAGATCTGACACTTCATATCAGGTCTCATCACCAATGGTCAGATCGTGATTCTTCGCGATTAACGCTCCAAATCGCGTCACTTGCGATCCAGCACCACTCTTCGATCCAACGATTGTCATTCGCTCGCCTAGTCAGCAGTCCAGTCATCTCTCTCCACCTACTTGACTATCACATAGGCACTTCCACGTCACATGCCACATCACTAGGAGCATAAATTTAAGTTCCTTAATGCTCCTCACAACGATGCAAAGTGCTCTAACAAAACGCTCATTGCACACGTGCACGCGTGGCGGGCTTGTAGGTGCGAGCACTTGCTCGCTTGTGAGAAGAGACCACTTGTATTTTTTTTAAACTCCATTAACACAAGAGCATATATAAGGAAGTAAACATCTTTGAAAATTACAGATGTGAGACTATTCCACATCTACTTCCTTCTATGCCAATTTTAGGCTGACTTTAAATAATTAATTTCTCATTCATTCGTAATCGATTTTCAGCAAATTAATAGTCTAGATTCATCTACGCGAAACATAGATTTCATTTTTGAAGTTAATTCTGACTTTTATCCATTGATGACATCTCGATTTTTCTTTGTAAAATCGTATTTGGTCTTTTTAAGACCCAAATATCCAACACCTTACTCAGTAACTTGCTCAGTGGACCCTTGACTTAACTGCTCTTATCAAATTTTTTACAGGAAATCTACTAATGTGACAGTTATACTACAATTGACGTGACACCCTGACGGTGGAGGATTGCCAAAAGGTGTCACCTATATAAGGGGTCTCTCCTCCATGACGTAAGAATGTTCTTTCTATTCAACTCTAGTACGTTGAAATAGTCCACCTTTAGAGATCACTGACTTGAGCATCGAAATACATGAGTCAGGGCCCCCCCTGGATTTGCTGTTAACGCTCTTTACTTTAGTGTTCCTTTTTTTCATGATTCAACAACAATAGTGTCTGGCTCACCAGAGTCAACACTCTTGCTGTGTCACCCTTCATCGATCGTGGACAGGATCAAAATTGTCGTCGTCTATGGGAAACTTTACCTGTTCCACGACGTGAAAAATGACAGATTCTACTAATGACAAGATGACTACCATTACGCTCATCAAGAAGACTTAGAGCTTTTGATAGCAACCAAGGCACAACTTTTGGTGCAACAGCCATAATAGTCTGGTGGTTCTGTTCCCCAAGTTCAGCCGTCTCATGCATGGCTCTGCAAGATGTAGGCATAATCGCTTGGCAAGCCCATGTTCCTCGAGCTCTGCTTCGATTGAAAGAGGGAGATGAAGAGCGGGCCAAGCAGATGGACACTGCTTCCTCTGGTCACACACTGTAATGCGGCTCCTGGAAAGGTAAAGCTCCTGCTACTCGACATTCGCTCGATCGGCCGAGAATGCCTTTCTCCATGGAGATTCTCGATGATCCTTTACCCTGTCATTTCAACGACATTTCTATTGGAGAGTATGGAGGAGCAATGAATCCCTAAGAGCACGTGATGAAATTTGAAAACACTGCTCTACTGCATCAATACTTAGATGGAGTTAAGTATAGGGTTTTTCTTACAACCATTTTTGGCCTGACGCAATGGTGGTTTGATAGACTACCTTATTGTTCCATCCACAATTTGAAAGAGTTTAAAAGGATCTTTTTAAAGCATTTTGCCAGCAGCAAAAGATATCATAAGACTAATATGAATCTCTTTTCTCTAAAATAAGGTCCTAAAGAAACTATGAGGGTTTATATTAAGATATTCGGCAATTTACCAAAAGGCGTACCCAAGAATAGGTATTTACCAAATGGCGTATCATGGTTTCATTTTTACCAAAGGGCGCACTTAATAATAGTGAACTTCCTCTTATACCCCTCCTGGTCTTTCTCCTTCTCTCTCTCAGTAACAAATTTCGAGACGTGCAGACACTTTTTCAGACGTTTATTTTAAAATAATATATTATGAAATCGGCGCTGAAAACGTTGTAAGGTAAATATCAAAAAAATATTTCAGTTAACAAATATCTCATCCAACGTGATTTAAAAATATAAATAAATAATTTTTATATTTGATTAATAGAAATTAATATATTAAATAATATTTAATATATATATTAATATATATATAAAATATTAATAAATATATTAATAATATTTAATAAATATATTAATATCTCATCCCACGCTCTTTATTAATAAATATATTAATATATTAATAAATATATTAATCTATAAAAAAAAATTCAAAAAAAATGTTTGCTGAAAATTAAAAAAAAATGAGTGTATTGATTTCAGGCCCACGCTGGGCCTGAAATCAATACTTTCAGGCCCAGCGTGGGCCTGAAATTTTTTATTTCAGGCCCACATTGGGCCTGAAATCTTTTGATTCAGGTCCGACGTGGACTCAAATTTTTTTCTATTTTAAAAATATATTAATATATAAAAAACCCTATCAAAACACTTAATTTCAGATTCAAACACAGGGCCTGAAGTCATCCTAGGAGGGTCTGAAGTCAAATAACTTCAGATCTTATAAATAATTAATTTAATAAATAATAATTAAATATAAAAATTATTTTTAAAATTAAAAAATTTTCAGTGCCCTGGGGCCTGAAGTCATCCGACTTCAGGCCTAAGGAGGGCCTGAAGTCTGATGACTTCAGGCCCTCCCTCATTCATATAAAAAAATATAAAAAAAATTTATAAAAAGGTTTAATATATAATTACATATTATATAGGAGTGGTTTAGGTATATCAGTGAGTTTGGGTGCCGAAACATCTAATAGGAGTGGTCTAGGAGATGAGATTATGGGTGCCGAAACATCTAATCTTGCTGTATCACCAATGCTATAGGAGTGGTTTAGGTATATCAGTAAGTTTTGAGCAAAACTCACTGATGGACTTACCATATTTGGAATTCTGAAAACTCTATATAAGTAGACAGGGTTGAGCTAGGAGATGAGATTTTGGGTGTCGAAACCTCTAATCTTGCTGTATCACCAATGCTATAGGAGTGGTTTAGGTATATCAGTGAGTTTTGAGCAAAACTCACTGATGGACCTACCATATTTGGAATTCTGAAAACCCTATATCAGTAGACAAGGTTGAGCTAGGAGATGAGATTTTAGGTGCCGAAACCTCTAATCTTGCTGTATCACCAATACTATAGGAGTGGTTTAGGTATATCAGTGAGTTTTGAGCAAAACTCACTGATGGACCTACCATATTTGGAACTCTGAAAATCCTATATCAGTAGACAGGGTTGAGCTAGGAGATGAGATTTTGGGTGCAAAAACCTCTAATCTTGCGGTATCACCAATGCTATAGGAGTGGTTTAGGTATATCAGTGAGTTTTGAGCAAAACTCACTGATAGACCTACCATATTTGGAATTCTGAAAACCCTATATCAGTAGACAGGGTTGAGCTAGGAGATGAGATTTTGGGTGCCGAAACCTCTAATCTTGGGTACATCAGTGAGTTTTGCTCAAAACTCACTGATATACCTAAACCACTCCTATAGCATTGGTGATACAGCAAGATTAGAGGTTTCGGCACCCAAAATCTCATCTCCTAGCTCAACCCTGTCTACTGATATAGGGTTTTCAGAATTCCAAATATGGTAGGTCCATCAGTGAGTTTTGCTCAAAACTCACTGATATACCTAAACCACTCCTATAGCATTGGTGATACAGCAAGATTAGAGGTTTCGGCACCCAAAATCTCATCTCCTAGCTCAACCCTGTCTACTGATATAGGGTTTTCAGAATTCCAAATATGGTAGGTCCATCAGTGAGTTTTGCTCAAAACTTACTGATATAGGGTTTTCAGAATTCCAAATATGGTAGGTCCATCAGTGAGTTTTGCTCAAAACTCACTGATATACCTAAACCACTCCTATAACATTGGTGATACAACAAGATTAGAGGTTTCGGCACCCAAAATCTCATCTCCTAGCTCAACCCTGTCTACTGATATAGAGTTTTCAGAATTCCAAATATGGTAAGTCCATCAGTGAGTTTTGCTCAAAACTTACTGATATACCTAAACCACTCCTATAGCATTGGTGATACAGCAAGATTAGATGTTTCGGCACCCAAAATCTCATCTCCTAGACCACTCCTATTAGATGTTTCGGCACCCAAACTCACTGATATACCTAAACCACTCCTATATAATATGTAATTATATATTAAACCTTTTTATAAATTTTTTTTTATATTTTTTTTATATGAATGATGGAGGGCCAGACTTCAGGCCCTCCTTAGGCCTGAAGTCGAATGACTTCAGGCCCTAGGGTACTGAAATTTTTTTAATTTTAAAAATATTTTTTTATATTGAATTATTATTTATTAAATTAATTATTTATAGGATCTGAAGTTATTTGACTTCAGACCCTCCTGGGATGACTTCAGGCCCTATGTTTGAATCTGAAATTAAGTGTTTTGATAGGATTTTTTATATATTAATATATTTTTAAAATAGAAAAAAAATTTGAGTCCATGTCGGACCTGAATCAAAAGATTTCAGGCCCAACGTGGGCCTGAAATAAAAAATTTTAGGCCCACGCTGGGCCTAAAATAAAAATATTTCAGACTCACGCTGGGCCTAAAATAAAAATATTTCAGGCCCACGCTGGGCCTGAAAGTATTGATTTCAGGCCCAGCGTGGGCCTGAAATCAATACACTCTTTTTTTTTTAATTTTCAGCAAACATTTTTTTTTCAAATTTTTTTATAGATTAATATATTTATTAATATATTAATATATTTATTAATAAAGAGCGTGGGATGAGATATTAATATATTTATTAATATTTTTTATATATATTAATATATATATTAAATATTATTTAATATATTAATTTCTATTAATCAAATATAAAAATTATTTATTTATATTTTTAAATCACGTTGGATGAGATATTTGTTAACTGAAATATTTTTTTGATATTTATCTTATAACGTTTTCAGCGCCGATTTCATAATATATTATTTTAAAATAAAAGTCTGAAAAAGTGTCTGCACGTCTCGAAATTTGTTACTGAGAGAGAGAAGGAGAAAGACCAGGAGGGGTATAAGAGGAAGTTCACTATTATTAAGTGCGCCCTTTAGTGAAAATGAAACCATGGTACGCCATTTGGTAAATACCTATTCTTGGGTACGCCTTTTGATAAATTGCCGTAAGATATTTAATCAGATAGCTATAGATGTTCCTGCATCTACCCAAGAAAAATAGTAAGTGCTTTCTCTTAAGGACTTATGGATGGAGAAGTTATGCAAGCTCAACCACAATTGAGTCAACAAATCGCCAGACATATCGGTCCCATCTGAGGCCCTCGATTGGTTCCTGTTAATCAAGAAGACAATCAAACACAAATACAATAAGTCGAGATAGCGGGGTGCAACAGAGCTAGAGCTCACCGGTGGAAGCCTTTTTGCACATACCATCAGAGTCAAACATATGATACAAAGGATTCCCGATAATTAGCCCGAGAGCAGGCTCAGCATGCTCAATAGGGACTTCAACAACAAGGCCCTCCTCAAGTCAATCAGGGCAACAAAGGTCGGCCTCAGCTTGCCCCAGACACAACCCGTTCCATCCCCCATCAATGAAGAACAAGAAAACCAGATGAATGTTGTGTGCGGTGGTGTGGTTATCATTTAGATAGGACACACATATGGAGATACCAACCAAGTCAGGAGGGCTCAAGTTCAAAGACTAGAAGTTCATGAGATCGGGTCTAATTAACCCTAAGCCGTAGGACCTCAGATCAGTTTTGGACTGCAGGATTTGCAAGGGGTGGAGGTGCCTTATGAAGATGCTTTGGTTATCATGGCCTTATGAAGGTGCACAAACAGCCTTACTAGCAATTGACACGTCAACCTTCAACCTACATTAAACTTGGACCAGAATACTAGTCTAGTTAGTCAGACTGGAGGCCTCATTCAACTGGACTCAAAAGAGAGGCTTGTGATATGAGGGAATTCGAGACTCTTGGTCCATGTAAGATAGGTCAATGGTCAGATGCCTGATGTGGTCCCACAAAGGCAATACACGAATACTTGGGACTAAGTTGTATGAACAGACAACTTTGGTAGATCAGATTGTAACATGGGTAACATCCGACCGGTTAACTTGCACCAAAGTGTCGGTTGATTGGCCAACTTGTTATATGGCAGGCTATCAACCGCTAATAATTAGATGATAGCCGATCTGTCGACTCACTTATTGCACATGACAGACTAGGCAATAAGATGACTATGGCTGATCGGCCAGCATATTGTAATCCTTTGACCATTCAGCTATCCTGACCAACTTAAAGACAAACCCTGCATGGCCTATTGAGCTACAGGGAGACCCCATCATTGACCCTAAGCAGACTTGACTATAGTTTGCTGGGTTTTCTTATTGGGCCTCCACATGCATATACAAACAACCCCATTAGCCATATTATGCACAAATCTAGGCCAATCCTTGATAAGACCCAAATAAATCTTATCTTATTACCATAATCACTGACCTGCTCAGTGGACCATTGACCTATCTACTTTTATCAGACTTTAATCACTGATCTGCTCAGTGGATCCTTGATTTATCTGCTCTTATCAGATTTTTTACATGAAATTTTCTAATGTGACAGTCATATTACGATTGACGTGACACCCTGATGGTGGAGGATTGTCAAAAGGTATCACCTATATTCTCTCCTCCATGGTACAGGAATGTCCTTCCTATTCAACTCTAGTATGTTCAAATAGTCTACCTTCAGAGATCACTGACATGAGCGTTGGAGTGTATGCGTTAGAGACCTCCTTGGACTTGCTACTAACGCTTTTTCCTTAAGTGCTTCTATTTTTCAGGATTCAATGACGATAGTACCGGTCTCACCAGAGTCAAGAGTCTCGCCGTGTCACCCTTCATCAATCGTGGATAGGATCAATATCCATCGATAACTTTATTTGACGTATATCCATCGAGTAACCTTATTTTCTTCAACTCAGGATAAGACACATTCATTTCTTTTTTAGACAATATGTACGGTGCAGCAAACAACTGATATTTATTTCTCCTTTTTATTGAGGATATAATTCTTATTTAATTTGTAAGTGTACCAAATTTTTACGAGCATTCACATCATCTTTGGATATTTTTTTTCTCTTCAAGTTTAATAATGTGTATATGATATTCTCACACCTTAGAATTTGATATCTGCTATCTTGAATTCAATACCAGTCTTCTTTTAGCGAAACAATCCTAGCTAGCTTTTTAATCTTACCATTTAAGTTTTGTCTTTCTTTGATTATTACCATTTCTTTGTTTCCTTGCATTTTGATCTTTGTTCTGGCAGTAGAACTTTGACTCTTTCTATATTTGAAGTTATAGAGCAAATGTTGATATGAATGCAAATACGTAAGATGAAAAAACATGCATCCCCATTGGTTAACATGCTGCTGTATTATTTTTTTTAGTTCAGTTAATATCCTATCAACTAGGAACTAATTTTTTCAAATATTATTCTTTCTCAAGTTTCTTGAATTTAAGATAGCACATTTAGCATTTATCAAGTATCAAATTGCCTTAGGTGTCGGCCCTAAGTTGGTAAAAGTGGGGCTGGCTCACTGGGCACCACCTCTGATGGGGCCTTTTTTTTAAATAAATATTTTTTTAGTAAATGGTAACAAATTCATAAAAAAAAAAGGTGGGGTCTTTTATATGACAATTTTTTATATATTTTTAAAGTAAATGTTAACTAAACGTGTCGAAAAATATATAAAAGGAATTTAAATATAAATTTTAGAATATTATGATTTTTTAAAAATAGTGTCTAAAAAACACGCATGGCACAGGCGAGCGTATTCTTCCTCCTTTACCTACCTTTTATTATTCTATCTTCTTAAATCTTAAAAATTCTTAAATAAAAATTTAATTTAATTTCTATGTTATGTTAATAAAATTATTTTTTCTAATATCAATTTTATTATTTTTTATATAAACATAACAGATTTTTTTTACTCTCGATCTTTCCCAATAACAACTTGTGTATTTCTTTTCCCTGAAGCTAGAAGATGTAAAAGATTCTCCTTGCTTCTAAGATGATTTGTATTACTATATGATAAACGATGATTCGATCGTCTCAACATCGTTGCCAATCTATCTTAGGAGTAATACGAAGAAAATAAATTACGAAGACTGTTAATCCAGATGTAATGACTAATACATGGAGAAGACCGATATATTAACTTAGATTTTAATCTTTGTATCTAAAGATGAAAATATTATATCCGCTAGCCATTAATGCATCCTGGGGTCGATAATTTGCACTACAAGATGTGAAGTTAGATCCCTCATTTTACAGGATATGATGAATTGAATCGATGCCATTAATCCATCCCGGGGACTTTCTCGTTTTTCCAAGTGCACAAGGTTATCTAAAAATTAATGTACTTAATTTGCTCTATATCAGTATCACTGGCTAATTAAATTGGCCTATGACAAACTACGTACTATTACCTTGTCATAGTTGAACTAAAGTGAATTTTTGGGAAGAACATTAGTTGAACTTAAGACAGACATCGTGATTATTGATTGAGAGGAGTTTTGGGTCTCTTAATTACGTAGGATAAGTCCTCGTCAAACGATTGACATGGACCGACATGGGGACATGTGGCAATGGAAGTCAAAGAGACGGTAAAATATTAATAAGACATGTTAGTTTGACCGATCGGGCAACGAAGCAAACTTATTAAATTCTTTTTCTCCTCCTCAGATGTTGAATATGAATCAACTTCTAGTTGCTCCACCTTTACTTCTTGGACAATTAAACTTATCTCCTTGAGTTCTTCTTCATGTGTTTATGTAGGGCTTTCATGAAAAATTATCACCTTACTCATAGCTCATGAGCATTCTTGTATTTACCTACACCGCTCATCACATCATTTGGTAAAATATTAATTAAAATTGAGATTACCTTCTCATTTACTTTTAATTGTGATTGTTGATCCTTGGTCCAATTCCGTGATCGGAGCCTCTTCTCATACTTGTCTTTTGGGATTTCAAATGGTTCTTCTATGACTATCATCATTTTCCAATCCATATCGAACCAAATCTTCACCCGCAACCTCCAATAATTGAAGTTGTCACGATCCTATGGAGATGGAATGGTGATGTCATCTCCCAATTTTTCTTCAAATGTCATTTTCCTCTAGCACTTTACTCTCCCGGCGATTAATCCGTAGACGAGCGAACCTTCGCTCTGATACCAATTGTATGTGATCGTAGGCCGACTAGAGGGGATGAATAACTCGTCACCCTCAATTCGTCGGATCTCTCCTACACTTGTTAGTGCGCACGCGAAATAACAATTAAACTAAACTAACAAAAAGAGAAATAAACTAATTTACGTGGTTTGGAGATAAAGCTCCTACTCCACGGTTGTTTATAAGGTGGACGATCCTTATCCGTCGGTGGATGACTCTCCGAAAAACCTCCGGCTAGCTCTTGTCACTCCTTGTGGGTGGAGAAAATCTCACCATAATCTCAATAAGACTCCTGAGCACTTAGACTACTAATTGGCCTTTAACCAAGACCAATTTCGTCAACCTTGCTCAAGCAAATCGAGCTCTCTTAAATAGAGCTCGTTGCTGATCTAGCCGTTACCAGTCGACTGGTGTCAACACCAGTCGACTGCTAGCTGTCGAATTCGAATATTACAGCTCAACGTTAGAATTTAACCGACACTAGTTGACTGCACAGAAGATCAGGCGACTGATCTCTCTATGATCTCAACTAGTCGACTGATTCCATACCTGTCAATTGGTAAAACCCTAAACCTAAAGTTTTCCTTTTTCGAGTATAATTCACTCACACTCGGACACTCACGACTCACATGACTCTTCTTTGCAACCCTGACCCTTGCCTTCAAGCCTTCTTCGCTTTGGCTCTCGTCCCTCGGATGCATACAAGCCCACGGCTTGTCCTTATGTCATCCTTCGTGTATGCCTCAAAGTGCATTTTTCTCGGCCCATCGTTACTGTTTTGCCCATGGTATCTCGATGCTCCATCCTTCACCAGACCCGAAGCCATTAAATTAAGTCTATATATATCCTGCAAATATGCACACTCAAATACGTATATCAAATACAAGGGTGAACCTAACTTAAACCCTTTGTTTAAACATCAAAACACATGGTCCCACGGACCATATATTACCTCAACAAACCCAACTATCTTATTGGGTCAGATTGGGCCTCACTCGTAGGGATTTTCCTATTGGGCCTCCATGTAAGCACCATTAAGGTTATTAATACACAAACTTTGTCTAAACATCGATAAGACAAGAATGGCATTATCCTACCACTTCCGTAAAAGTTGACATACTTTCTGATAAAGTCAGTTGCTCAGTAAGTCAATAAATCCAATATTCAGTTGCTTAGTGACCCAATGGTCTAAATATTGACCTGCTCAGATTATCAACTAATTTGATCTCTTACAAGAAACCCATTGATATAATATCTCTGTTACAATTGATGTGACGCCTCGATGGCGGAGAGTCATCGACGGTGCACATTTATATAGGGGTCCCTCCTCTACGGTACAGGTACATTGAATTTTCATTTTATACTCTAGTATTCCACTTTACTTGGATTGACTTGAGCGTCGGAGTGTCTGCTTCGGGACCCCCTGGCCTTGCTTCTGACCTCCTTAGTACTCCTTGATTTCCATTTTCATGATCAATCTAGTGCAGGTTCGAGTCTTCTGTGAGTGCGCATTGGTGCTATACGGTTCAACATTAGTGACACGTTGTTCTTCTCCACTTGAGAATAGGATCAAGTTGGCGCCGTATGTGGGAACTTCTTCGCCTACACCTTGATAGCTGCAAGAGCGCAACTTTTAGCATAGCAATATCAACAGCTTGGTGGTTTGCGCCCCAGGCTCCTACTACTTTTGCGATAACCCCTCAAGAAGGAGATCCAGCTGTGAAGCAAATGTAGTTTCCCCAATCCCTCCTCTGGTCAGAGGATCAAGGAGATACCCCAACCGACCATATAGTCACAACTTCCTCAGGTCATACCTTACAAAGGGACGTGCATAGGGGAAAAGCATCCGTCGATCAGTGATTTCCCGATCGGCTGGGCGTGCCTTTCTCAAAAGAAATATTAGATGATCCTCTACCCCATCATTTTAAAGATCTCACCATTACAGAATACAGAGGCACCACGGATCTGGAGGAGCATATCATGAAGTTTGAATATGCGGCCTTACTCCATCAATACTCGGATGGGGTTAAGTGTCGAGTCTTCGTCGCCACTCTTTTTGGCTCAGCGCAGCGGTGGTTTGATAGGTCGTCGAATGGTTCGATCCATAATTTCAAAGAATTCAAGAATATCTTTCTACAGCACTTTGCCAGCAGCAAGAGGATGGAGACTTTTTCCGTTCAATGGTGAGGAAGCCACTCAAAAGTTTCGACACCCTATTGGGAAGGGTGTCTAGCTACATTAATGTAAAAGATACACGAGTCGCTCGACAGAGGGAACCACAACGACTCCTCCACAGTAGAATCCAAAGTCAAACCCACCGATCGGTCTTTTGTGGGGCCCCTGACCGGTTCTCAATAATAGGGAAGGCAGTCAAAAGCATATCCAGCAAGTAGAGAATGCTCGGAATAATCAAGCAAGAGACAATCGATAGAGGCCCTATTGGACCTTCCATCATACTAGCACCCATGATACCCGTGATTGCCGACTATTGGCACGAGAATAGGCCCGACAAGTTCAAACTCAAGAAAAGTAGCAGCCTACCCCTCCTCAAGGGCAACGAAACAACGACAACCAACCGGGAATGCAATCTTCATAGGCCTCGGTGGCCGAGCAAGCTCCTCCTCTAAAGCAGATGTATCTTGACTCACCTCCCATTAATGAGGAGCAAGAAAATAGATGAAATGTCACCCAAGGGGGCGCAAACATTATTTCTGATGGTCCTACTTATGAGGACACCAACTGGACTAGGAAAGCTCAAGTCCGAAGATTGGAAGTTCATGAAATCGAGGCAACTTCTTCTCAAGTTACGGACCCACAGATCACTTTTGAACCTCAAGATTTGCAGAAGGTGGAGGTGTCATATGAAGACGCCCTAGTCATCATGGAATTCATTGCCAACTATAAAGTATATCATACTTTTGTAGACACAGGCTGCTCAATTAATGTTGTCTTCAAAAAGGCTTTTTATCTGTTGAAGATTGATACCTCCGAGCTGCAACTCGTGGCCACGCCTCTTTATGAGTTCATGGGTAATGAAGTCCTGCCAATCGGCTAGTTCAAGCTAGCCATATCTCTAAGGGAAGAACCTTTGAAGAGGACTCGAAGATCTACCTTTTTGGTGGTGGATGCACCATCAGCCTATAATTCCATTTTAGGCTAGCCCGTATTAAATGCATTTAGGGCTATAGTAGCCCCTTTTTACTTAAAAATTAAATTTTCTGTCGGTAGTCAGGTAGGAGATGTGCGAGGAGCCTAACTTATGGCTTATCGTTGTTATGTAAATGATGTATAAGTTGAGTCTCTCAAGACTTTGCGAACCTTATCCATGCAATATAATGTTAGTTCTCACTCGTCTTTGTCTGAGCTCTTGGAGGAGAAAGAAGAGGTACAACTTGATCTGGCCAATTTGGAAGCAAAGTTCAGGATAGCTGCCAACTTGCCACCTACATTACGTCAAGAGCTCATCACTTGCCTTATACAAAATAAAGACGTTTTTTCTTGGTCCCCACAAGAATTGGAGGGTATCTCCCCTGATATCATAGAGCATAAGTTATATGTGTATCCTAATGCACGACCGATCAAACAAAAGAAAAGAGACTTTGGCATAGAGAAAAATCAAGTCATTCAGGTAGAAGTTTATCAGCTACTAAGGGTCGAGCATATCCAAAAGTACAGTTTCCCGCCTGGCTCGCTAATGTGGTGTTTTTATCCAAACCCAATAACAAATGGTGAGTTTGTATTGATTTCAGAGATCTCTACAAGGCTTGCCCAAAAAATTGCTATCCCCTACCTCGAATTGATCAGATGGTAGATTTTACAGCTGATAGTGAGTTTATATGAATGCTGGAAGCTTATCAAGGGTATCATCAAGTGCCCTTAGCTGAAGAAAATCAAGAAAAAGTCAGCTTTATCACCTCACAAGGTATATATTGTTATACAGTTATGCCCTTTGATCTTAAGATTGCAGGGGCAACAGGTCGATGAAGTAGGTCTTTCGAGATAAGATCGGCAGAAATATTGAAGCATATGTGGATGACATCCTCATCAAGACCTGCCGATCGTTAGAACTAGTTACAAACATCACCGAAAGATGCCAAACCCTCAAGTGATATGGATTGAAGCTTAACCTAGAAATGTATTTATTCGAAGGCAGAAGTGGCAAATTCTTGGGGTATATTGTGACAAAAAGAGGCATTGAAGCCAATCCCCATAAAGTACAAGCCTTGTTGGAGATGGGTCCATCGTGCAACCTAAAGGAAGCTCAAAGGTTGACCGGTTGGATAACAGTCTTATCCCGATTCATTTCCCAATCGGCTAATTGAAGTATTTCATTCTTTAAAATATTGTGCAAGGGGACTAAATTTCCGTGGGATGATGCTTGCAACAAGACCTTTGAAGAGCTCAAAGCGTATCTCTCCGATTTGCCAGTTTTATCCAAACAAAAAATGAGGGAGCCTTTGTATGTTTACCTCTTTGCCACTGAGGGAGCGCTAGGAACTGTCCTTATCAAAGAATGTCAAGATGAACAACATCCTATCTACTTCTTTGCTCATTTGCTTAAGCAAGCCTGTGTCGATACACCTTGCTTGAAAAGCTAGCTTATGCCTTTGTATTGATCGCTTGGAGTTTGCGCCCCTATTTCCTATTATACCCTATTATGGTAGAATTCTTATCAAACTGAAAGCTTCTGGTTGTTTTATCAAATGGACTATAGAGCTAAGTGAATATGATATACAGTATCAGTCGTGTAAAGCTATCAAAGCACATGCCCTCGTTGATTCCCTTAGTGAATTACAAAATCAAGACACAGAGGAAACATGGAGAGGCTATGTAGATGGGTCTTCTACTCGGCAAGGCAGTGGCATTGGCATACTCCTCATCTCACCTAAGGATGACATGCTCCAACTCTTAGTAAGATTAGATTATAGAGTCACCAATAACGAAGCAGAGTATGAAGCATTGATCTTCGGCCTGCAAGCATCCAAACATGTGGGTGTCGCTCGAGTAATTCTTCACTCAGACTCCCAATTGACTACTCAACAACTAGCAGGCGATTTGAGATCAATAATGAAAGATTTCATGTAACGACCCGGAAAATTCTCTTAATATTTCTTTAAAATATTGAGCATGTCTAGATAATTTTTCGAGAGACCTAGAAATATTAACACGAATTTTAGCCTAGAAATCCATGTTTTCTCATTTAAATTGGGAAAATAGGCACTAATGGGCCTTATATGGGCTTTCTAGTACCATGATTATTGATGAATTTTAGGTGAAAATTTATAGAAATATAAAAGAGTTTTAATGAGAAATATTAACATAATTATGGGGGGATTTTTAAAGGATTTTCAAAATAATAGGGAAATAAAATAAAAATAAAATAGAAAAAAATAGTGCATGCACCAAGGATTAAACCTTGGACCTCTTGTACAACCATGCATGCTCTAACCAATTCACCTAGTAAGAGAGTGCTATAAGAAAATGAAGTGGATTATGGATAAGGCTTAGGAAAATGAAGAGTCACCAACCATGACTCTTCACTTACCCTCCTTAATGTGTTATAAAGAGGGAGAATGGGAGTTTCTTTCTTCCTTCCATCAGTTCCATTTTTCTTCCTCCTCCTCCCTCATTCTAGCCGAACACCCCAAGAGGGATTCTCCCTTGGAAAAGTTCACCTAAGGCTTCATCCCCAAGATCCAAGGCTTCTACAAGGATACAAAGGCTAGGGGTGGTCAAGAGGCAACAAGATCTCCATCCTTCTCTCAAATCTAAGGTCTATAATCAAGATCAACCAAAGTAAGACTCCCTCACCTATGGTATAATAGCTCTCCTTGAAGTTTACCATGATATGAAAGTCTTGTTTGAATTTTATGTTGAAAAAAAAGGAAAAGAGCCATGAACCTTAACCTAGGTTTCGGCCACTATAGGTTTTTGGGTTCAAAATGATGTTAAAAATATTACTCATGCTTCTTAATGTTTTTCCATGATGAATATAAGTTAAAATGAGATTTGGAGAAATTTTGGGGTACCCTAGGATCTCCTAGGGTTTCGGCCAACACCATGAACCCATGGGTAGGGTTGGATCTAAACCTTCAAGTATGTGTTTTGTGTATTATCATGCTATAAGGGAGATTGAGGATGACTTATGTGAATTTTCACAAGGCTTTGTGACCCTATAACTTTCGGCCAAGTAGGGGTCTAGGGCAAAGAGTTAGGGCTTCCCTCAAGCAAGGGTCCTAATGGCTCCTATGGTATAGTATGGAAGGTGTTAGATGTTTAATTGGAAATTCTATGAATTTATTCATGCACCCATGGCCCCTTATATGTTTCGGCCAACCCTAGGAAATAGGGCTTGGAGTTAGGGTGAACCCTAATCATGTGCCTAAATGGCTTCTTATGACTCTATAGGTAATGTATGGTTGTTTCTTTACCTTATGCTATCTTACATGTTAATTGAATGATGGAACCCTTCCTTATAGGTTTCGGCCAAGCAAGGTAAATAGGGTTTGGGGGGAGTTAGGGTTGGAAGAATGATGGTTTATGCTTAATTATGAAGTATATATAAAGGTTCAAGCATGTGGTAGGAATTAAGTTACCTATAACCCTAACCTTAAGCACCATGTTTGTATGTTTATGATTGGATGCCATGCTTAATAGGGTTTATTTATGAATGTCTTGTGTTCTATACCATGCACTTGAATGGTAGATAGTATGTTTATGGAAGTCCTACTTATGTATGCTTGGGATGAATACCATGCTTATGTATGAAATGAAATGTTTACCTTATATATCATGATCATGCAAACTCTATGGATTAGGATAATTGTCTATGCAAACATGTTATGTTCAATGAATATAATGCAATGCTTATCTTATATGCCATGATCATGCAAGCACTAGGAATAAGAATGATGTTTATATAAGTAGGTCATGTTCTATGAATGAAGATGCACGTTATGTTTATAAATGAAGATGCATGTTATGTTTATGAATGAAAGTGCATGCTATGTTTTATGAATAAAGATGCATGCCATGTTTATGAATGACGGCACGGTCGATGGTCGACGGTCGACGGTACGATGGTACGACGGTCATAAGGACCGGTAAATGGGCCGGTAGATGGGCCGGGTCGTTACACATGTCATGTTTATGAATGAAGATGCATGCTATGTTTTATGAATAAAGATGCATGTCATGATGTACGAATGATAAAGCATATGAAGTATTTTACTTTATGAATGGGCTTGTACCGGACCGAAGTATGGGTCCAAGGGATGGGCACCTTAAGAACGCCCTGGTTCTGAACTACTGACTATGTTGTCCACGGTTCTAGCACTACCGAAGCTGTGCAACAGGGATGGGCACCTTAAGAACGCCCCAGTTCTGGGACTACCGACTATGCTGTCCTTACCCTAGTAGGTCGGGGCTCGCTACCTCGTATTTACTTAGGGATGCGCGCTTATGATATATGATGTGGTACAAGCCGGGGACCCCCAATGATGTTATGATTATGTTTAAGTATTTAAAAGTATGATTTTAAAAGTTAAGCATCCTTATGTATATGCATTAGACTCATGCATTCATTCATGTTATGCATTATGTCATGATAGTAATGTCTTATACTTATGTCTCATGTCAAGAAATATGCATGATAGTAAAATGATTTGTGCTTATGGTTATGTCAAGAAGATGCCCATATGATATGATAGAAAGCATGCCTATGTTTATGCCATACAGGTTAGTTCATGCTTTATGTTCATGTTTATGCCATGTATCATGCATGTTAAGAATGTTTCCTTATGTTATGTTATGCCATGTATCATGTCATGTTAAGAATGTTTATTTAGGTTTATGTTTATGTCATGTATTAGTCCATGTTAAGTTGAATTAGGTTTATGTCTATGTCATGCATTATGCTATGCTAAGTTGAATTATGTTCATGTTTATGCCATGTATCATGCATATTAAGAATGTTTTCTTATGTTATGTTATGTCATGTATCATGTCATGCTAAGAATGTTTAGTATGCTTATGTTTATACCATGGATCATGCTATGCTAAGAATGTTTATTATGTTTATGTTTATGCCAAGTATTATGCCATGCTACGAATGTTAATTATGTTTATGTTTATGCCATGTATCATGCCATGCTAAGAATGTTTATTGTGTTTATGTTTATGCCATGTATCTTGCCATGCTAAGAATGTTTAATTATGTTTATGTTCATGGCATGTCAAATATATGCTGAGTGATCATAAATGCTTATGTTCTAAGTAAAGCACTAAGTATGGTAATGTTTCATGTGCTCATGATCAAGTGATGAATGGTTTTAGTGAGTAGGAAAGAGTCTTACTAAGCCTGTGTGCTTATAGTCTTATTTTCTTATACCGCAGATCACGCAAGGGGACAGTAAGGAAGCAGCAGGAGGGCAAGAATGTATGTGTGTGGTAGTGACTTGGCCAAGAAAATAATATGTTTACTCGTCTTATGCTAGAACTTTACCTTTACTACTTATGTGCTTGAATGGTGGCTTATGTGACTCTATGACATGATGCCAAGTATGACATGATGCTAAGTACGATATGATATGATACTAAGTATGAAGTTAATATGCCAAGTGTTGGGACCGGGTGCATGTCGACAAGGATACGAGTTCGTAAAATTTAAAATTTTTACGTGCAGCGGAAGAGTTTGCATAAAATAATTTCCTAAATTATTTTAACTTCGTATCTAGCATGCAACCTTATAGTGTATCGACATAATCATAAAATAAAAGTTTGCGAAAAAGTAAACTAATTTACTTTTGTACCTTGCGTAACTCGAAGAAAGGGACGAGATCCAACCGTAGCGTCCCTTGGAAGCTTCGCCTCTATTCGCGTCCACGCCGAGTTCTCTTCGGGATGACTTCGCAAAGTCACGAGTTTTGTGCCGACGAGAACTACTAGATTCTCGAAAGGCACAACTAGAAGGATAAGAGAAAATAATGAAAAACTAACCAACGAAGTAACGGAATCAAATTCCGGGAAGAGAGGAATCGCTATCCGCTTCTTCTTCTTCGCGTTCGGGTTCTCCTTCTTCTTCTTGAAGCTCACGCCAACCTCAACTAAGGGAGGAGTTGCGCCGGCCCTAAGTCACCAAGTGGGCGCCGGCCCTAGGCAAGAGAGGGAGAGGGAGAAGAGAAGAGAAGAGATTAAGAGAGAGAGGGAGAGCTCTATGATTCAATTACTTGAATTGGAATTAAGGGCTAGCCTTTGGTTCTTTTATATAGTAGCAACTCCTTTGCTAAGTCTCCCTCTAAACCGAATTAACGGAATTAACGGAATTAGTTATAAGAAATTTATCTTATAAATTTTCTTATTGCTTATTCCGTTTAAGCCTAGTCTTATTATAACCATTTATAATAAAACAAATTAGTTATCATAAGAAATTTATTCTATAAATTTTCTTATAAATTTTATTATAACTAACTTTATAATAAAACTAATTATTTATCATAAGAAATTTATCCTATAAATTCTTATGAATTAATTCCGTTTAAACCAAGTCTTTATTATAAACTAATTTATAATAAAACTAATTCTTCTTCTCTTTAAATTATGGAATAAATTTTATAAGAAATTTATAAACTTTCTTATTATGGAAAAATCAATTCATAATTGATTTTATAAAATTAAAATAAACCCAATTCATGGATTATTTTAATCTTCCATAAAAGAATAAATTTCTATAAATTTATTTATATAAATTTCTTTATACAAATTTATTTATCCATAATTCATAAAATAAATCGTGCTTGATTTATCTTATTAATTAAACCAAATAAATTGATTTAATTTCCTTTAATGGCCGGCCACCACAAGGAGGGTTAATACCCTCTTTGGCCGGCCAAAACCGACCCGAACCGATCGCGAATTAAACTCATTTAATTCGCCCAAAAAGCCTTCAAAAGACTTAGCTATTTTAGTTTCCATTGCGCCTCTGATTAACTCAGATTCGACTTATTTCTCTTGATCGGAAAATCCAATTTTCAACTCGTTTTAAATCCCTCGGATTACTCGTAGTGCGTGTG
The DNA here is from genome assembly GCA_024364735.1 of Boesenbergia rotunda. Classification (NCBI taxonomy): domain Eukaryota; kingdom Viridiplantae; phylum Streptophyta; class Magnoliopsida; order Zingiberales; family Zingiberaceae; genus Boesenbergia; species Boesenbergia rotunda. The sequence continues at coordinate 141,815 of JAGFNQ010003729.1, read as the reverse complement.
ACTAAATAGGCTTTCGATTTATGTTGGCCGTCTATAATTAACTAATTATAGAACGATCATAAGTGGCACCTAGTAGTACATCATGATCCCCAATTAATCGAAAGATCAACGGTTTGACCTCAGAAGAAATTATTCTGAAACCCTTCAGCAGCTCTAATGAATCGTGCCCCATTCCCTTCACCACCTTATACCCACTTGATTCAGGACACGGTCAATGGTGTCAGTCCCCACTAGGCTGACTACGTCACGCCTAGCCCAAGTAATGTCTTACTCGTCCTTTGGATTTCTAATTACTCTCATGTATTTTAGAGACTCTCACTCTAAACATGATATGCTCTGGCCAGAGGCTTTGAGTAACAATCCGACGATAGGCCTGGGTATACATCTCCTCGCAAGGAGTGGTGAATCCTTTGTAGGCTGTTCAAACATCTTCGGGCACTTCGGCTTACACCCGATCATCCTGGGTCCACACCTCCTTGGAGATGCTTGCTTAAGATGTCAAAGTATAAGTCTCCATGACCAAGATGACTTGAACACCGCAAGTCAAAGGAACATCGCACTTAAGCCGCAGTAAGATCTTCATTGACATATCTACATGTAGATTCCCATATGAAGTCTTACAGCTAGTCACTCCAATGAGCCCTTGTATGTCATTACATATATGTGAGCTACACCCAGTATCAAGTACCCATGTGTTTGAGGAAATAGAGTGACATTCAATAACGAAGATACTTGAAGAGGATGGGGCATCGGATGCCTTCTCTTTCAAGGACTCAAGATAAATCTTGCAGTTTCTTCGCCAGTGACCCTCCTTGCCACAATGATGGCAAGTGCCTTTTGGTTTCTTTTCAGTCTTTTTAGCCTTTTTCTTCTTTCCCTTATTCTGTTCTTTGGCCTTCCTCTTAGAACCTTTCTTTGAGGAACCAACTAACAGTATCGTCTTCTGATCCTGCTTTACAGAAGGCTCTATAGTCTTCAACAGGTTGAGCAACTCAGGAAACTGGTCTGGAGTTGCATTTTCAGAAGGACGTTTGGGAAGTTGATCTTCAAGGACACAAGCAGGCTTTTCTGCCTTTAGGACTATCATCAGGTTTCGAAGCCAGTCTATGAAGTTAGGCCCAGTTAATTTGTTGGTGTCCAAGATGGAAGGCAAATTCAGAGAAGACATGATCAAGTGATTAACCTAGAAATACAAATTGAGGTTATGTGAGAAGATTTATTAAAGAATGTATCAACATACATAAATTAAATCCTATTTATTTTTCGAATTGATTCACCCTTATTATCAATTCGGGAGATCGTAGGAACATCTCCAAATAGGTTGATATCCAACCATAGATAAGAACAACCATGGCTGTGGCCATCAAGTTCCTCTTAGCTATGAAGGTAGGTAATTATACCGATTACACATCACATATATGTAACTATCACATTATGCTATCAACTAATTGAATGTTTGCATAAAACATTGGGTTGTTAACTCATTAATAAGTATGTATCATTATACATAGCACCCAACTGCACCTCTCTTTACATCGACCTTGGCTGTGGCACAACAAATCGATGCTCCAAGCTTAAGGCTGAGCCATTAATCAAGAAATAGTTTTAACATGGTTGGAGCTCATTCAACCGCTTAGTCAGGCTTGGATGTGTCCAACAACCAAAACTAATGATTGACCTCTGACTCGAACTATATTATTCATAAACTAATTCCATGGTTTGAACATGTTGAGGTTCAAGTCGGGCATGGATGTGTCCATCAACCCAAGCGAGAAACAAAACTCCGATTCTAACCATATTAATGGAAGGTGTTGGCCTTAATATTTTGTAAGGGGTTTTGGGTCTCATTCTCTTTAAGCACATTCATGACATAAAATTATGTCATGACTAACGATTTTCTTAATAAAGTATGTATGTGACTTAATTTATCAAGTCTCATGAATTAAATTAGGAACCGGATTTCCTAATCATAATTTCATACTTTATTAAAGGAATTGTTTTGGGAAACAATTTCCTAAATTGTCATAATTAATTTCGGAAATAATATGTTCAAGACTTTGATTTCTCTAAATCAAATCTTGTTAAATTAAGAGACAAATCCCTTAATTCAACTACATATTATTTTCATGAAAATCTCATTTAAGAAACTCTATAGGAAATCATTTTCCTAATTAATTTTGGAGACAACAATATGTAAGAGCATCACCTCTTAAACATATTTTATTCATGGATTTAATTAATTACAACAAATTATTTTCTAAGGGTGGCTCCCCGAGGCTCAAATACCCAAAGAAAAGTAATGTGTTGTAAATCCAATTGGACGGCTCCCCGAGGCTCAATCCAATCAAACATGACAATTTCAATTTAAAATTGGGAAATTAAATTACAACAACTAACTTTAAATTGGACGGCTCCCCGAGGCTCAATCCAAAATAAAGAATTTTGTTGTCAATTTAAAAAACAATTCAAATTTAATTGTCAATTAACTGTCCATGAATTTGGCTAGACTTTCTTAAAAGAAAGTGCCCAAAATTGCGAGATTTCGAAAATTAATTTTCAGAATAATTGTAAGTTTCTGGTACAAAGGAAACTTACATATTTCCAAAATTGGAAAATTTCTAAAATAGAAAAATTTCCAAAATTGGAAAGTTTCCAAAGATGGGAAGATTTCGAAATTATTATAAAATTTCAGAAAATAGAAAATTTCAAACGTTTGCGAAATTTCATGAGGATTTCCAAACTTTGAAATTGCTAAATCTAAAATTTATTATAATTCGAAAGTTTCCATAATTGAAAATTTTTTCTCGAAATTGAGATCATGACAAGTTTTCCACAAAACAATTATTTGATTAAGTCGAACACTAACCGGCTCTGATACCACTGTTGGGACCGGGTGCATGTCGACAAGGATACGAGTTCGTAAAATTTAAAATTTTTACGTGCAGCGGAAGAGTTTGCATAAAATAATTTCCTAAATTATTTTAACTTCGTATCTAGCATGCAACCTTATAGTGTATCGACATAATCATAAAATAAAAGTTTGCGAAAAAGTAAACTAATTTACTTTTGTACCTTGCGTAACTCGAAGAAAGGGACGAGATCCAACCGTAGCGTCCCTTGGAAGCTTCGCCTCTATTCGCGTCCACGCCGAGTTCTCTTCGGGATGACTTCGCAAAGTCACGAGTTTTGTGCCGACGAGAACTACTAGATTCTCGAAAGGCACAACTAGAAGGATAAGAGAAAATAATGAAAAACTAACCAACGAAGTAACGGAATCAAATTCCGAGAAGAGAGGAATCGCTATCCGCTTCTTCTTCTTCGCGTTCGGGTTCTCCTTCTTCTTCTTGAAGCTCACGCCAACCTCAACTAAGGGAGGAGTTGCGCCGGCCCTAAGTCACCAAGTGGGCGCCGGCCCTAGGCTCCAAGTGGGCGCCGGCCCTAGGCAAGAGAGGGAGAGGGAGAAGAGAAGAGAAGAGATTAAGAGAGAGAGGGAGAGCTCTATGATTCAATTACTTGAATTGGAATTAAGGGCTAGCCTTTGGTTCCTTTATATAGTAGCAACTCCTTTGCTAAGTCTCCCTCTAAACCAAATTAACGGAATTAACGGAATTAGTTATAAGAAATTTATCTTATAAATTTTCTTATTGCTTATTCCGTTTAAGCCTAGTCTTATTATAACCATTTATAATAAAACAAATTAGTTATCATAAGAAATTTATTCTATAAATTTTCTTATGAATTTTATTATAACTAACTTTATAATAAAACTAATTATTTATCATAAGAAATTTATCCTATAAATTCTTATGAATTAATTCCGTTTAAACCAAGTCTTTATTATAAACTAATTTATAATAAAAACTAATTCTTCTTCTCTTTAAATTATGGAATAAATTTTATAAGAAATTTATAAACTTTCTTATTATGGAAAAATCAATTCATAATTGATTTTATAAAATTAAAATAAACCCAATTCATGGATTATTTTAATCTTCCATAAAAGAATAAATTTCTATAAATTTATTTATATAAATTTCTTTATACAAATTTATTTATCCATAATTCATAAAATAAATCGTGCTTGATTTATCTTATTAATTAAACCAAATAAATTGATTTAATTTCCTTTAATTGCCGGCCACCACAAGGAGGGTTAATACCCTCTTTGGCCGGCCAAAACCGACCCGAACCGATCGCGAATTAAACTCATTTAATTTGCCCAAAAAGCCTTCAAAAGACTTAGCTATTTTAGTTTCCATTGCGCCTCTGATTAACTCAGATTCGACTTATTTCTCTTGATCGGAAAATCCAATTTTCAACTCGTTTTAAATCCCTCGGTTTACTCGTAGTGCGTGTGACTAAATAGGCTTTCGATTTATGTTGGCCGTCTATAATTAACTAATTATAGAACGATCATGAGTGGCACCTAGTAGTACATCATGATCCCCAATTAATCGAAAGATCAACGGTTTGACCTCAGAAGAAATTATTCTGAAACCCTTCAGCAGCTCTAATGAATCGTGCCCCATTCCCTTCACCACCTTATACCCACTTGGTTCAGGACACGGTCAATGGTGTCAGTCCCCACTAGGCTGACTACATCACGCCTAGCCCAAGTAATGTCTTACTCGTCCTTTGGATTTCTAATTACTCTCATGTATTTTAGAGACTCTCACTCTAAACATGATATGCTCTGGCCAGAGGCTTTGAGTAACAATCCGACGATAGGCCTGGGTATACATCTCCTCGCAAGGAGTGGTGAATCCTTTGTAGGCTGTTCAAACATCTTCGGGCACTTCGGCTTACACCCGATCATCCTGGGTCCACACCTCCTTGGAGATGCTTGCTTAAGATGTCAAAGTATAAGTCTCCATGACCAAGATGACTTGAACACCGCAAGTCAAAGGAACATCGCACTTAAGCCGCAGTAAGATCTTCATTGACATATCTACATGTAGATTCCCATATGAAGTCTTACAGCTAGTCACTCCAATGAACTAGTTCCCTTAACTAGCATCCATGTTTATCTCCGGACATCCCAATGTCACCAGCCAGTGAGAATCAGCTGATTAGAGAATAACCCATGCTAGTCTCAACAGAAA
>JAGFNQ010003729.1:53371-131282 GCA_024364735.1 Boesenbergia rotunda | reverse complement strand
AGGGCGCCCCAGTCAAGGCCTTATCCCGAGGATTAAGGGATAAGTCGACGACCGTGCCTCTTGTGGATCTGCTGCCACGTGGGTGGGGGGGGGGCGCCCCCGTCGACCAGGGCGCCCCCAGGCCCTATATAAAGGGCCCTCGACCCCCTTCTTCAAGGATCAAGTTTTTCGACGCTTCTACGCTCTTCTGCTTCCGCGACACGCTCCAGAAATCTTCCAACTCAAGCTGACGACGTCCCGCTGCTCCGAAACTTCGATCTACACCGGACGTCGGTAACGAAGAGCTCTGTATTTAATGTTTACTATTCTGCCTTCTTGTAAAATCTATTTGTAAACTTTGCGAACTTATAGAATTGCCCGCAGAAAATGGTCAACGACCGTGAGCCTTGGAGTAGGAGTCGACCCAGGCTCCGAACCAAGTAAACCGACTGTGTTTGCATTGTTCTGTTTTTCTTTTATTTCCGCTGCGCACCCGCTCTTTTTAAATCCGAACGATTTGCGATATTCACCCCCCCCCTCTCTCGCATTTCTCGATCCAACAATCTTATGATTCTAGGATATGTAAGTATAAATGACACCTTATGGTAGATAATGGAAAGTAATTGCATATTTTATTTACAAAGATATGTACACATGTACCTAAGAATGATATTTTAATATTTAGAATTTAAGGATAGGAAAGTGGTTATATATTTTAATCACTAGGGTAGCAGAAAGTGATTTGCGTGTGTTTTTCTCTGTATATATTTGCGAATTGAAAAAGAAATGGTTTTGTACTGGCTGGGTCGGTTTGGTACTAACTATGTCATTTTTTTTTTCAATTCCAGATATTGCATGAGAACTACACTGAGAGGTGTCGCGAGCTGATGGAGCGAATAGAGGAAGTTGGGTACAGTCCGACCCTTGGAATTCAAGGCAACATGGGGTTTTTGGATTGGCTATTCTGAAAACTTGAGCAGGAAGGGTTTCCAGTCATGGATGATCATAGGATCGGAGCTCTGCTTCGTTCATTGCCCAATCGGGCGAGAGAGGTTGCTCATCAGATCTGGGGGACTTGGAGGAGGAGCCCGAGATGTTGGAGGAGGATCCCGAGATGTACGAGGAGGATCCTGAGCCGTTCGAGGAGGATCCCGAGATGTACGAGGAGGATCCCGAGCCATTCGAGGAGGATCCCGAGATGCTCGAGATGTTTGAGGAAGACCCCGGGATGTTCGAGGAAGACCTTGAAGTGGTCGAGGAGGTTCCTGAGATTGAAGAAGAAGACCCGATGGAAACGGTAGAAGATCCTGAGGCAGGCCAAGGGGAGGCAGGCCAAGGGGAGATGAGCGAGGAGGTGGTGGTCATCGCTATGATGTTCTTTATTTTGGGCATAACAGTAGCCCATCTAGCTCACTGAGTTTGGCTAGTTTTGGATATAGACTTATAAGACTGGATAAATAAATTTTGGTGATATAATAAATAAGATCTCATCTACCCTATAGTAACCACACGACAAATGCGGGCTAATATAATTCATAAATTCAGGTTAAGGACTAATGTTACGGAAGCCTAACATAAGTCGGTCCACCCGGGATCACAATACGTATTTGATTATGATGTATGTGTGTAATTATATCATGGAGTTAATTATGACAATATCACCCACGCCATTTGAGGACATATTGGAAAAACAAAATGGGGATCTGAGTCTTCAGAAAATAAAGCAGGAGATCCTAGAAGGAAAGGGCGATGGTTTTCATATCGCAAAAGGGGGAGTACTCTACCTTAGGGATCGTCTATGTATTCCTAATGATCCGGAGCTTCGAAGGGAAATATTGGCAGAAGCTCACGGAACCCCTTATTCAATGCATCCAGGATCCACCAAGATATATCAGGATCTGAAGGAGAAGTTTTGGTGGTCCGGTATGAAGAGGGATGTGGCTCAGCATGTTAGTACTTGCATGACTTGCCAGCAAGTAAAAGCAGAACACCAGCGACTCGGAGGAGTTCTGCAGCCACTCGCAATTCCAGAGTGGAAATGGGAAGACATCTCTATGAATTTTATTTCAGGACTTCCCAGGACTACGAATGGATATGATGCAATTTGGGTAATTGTGGACAGGCTGACGAAGTCTGCTCACTTCCTGGCAATCAAGATGACTGATTCAATGGAGCAACTAGCCCAATTGTATGTTAAGGAGATAAACAGACTTCATGGAGTTCCCAAGACCATCATCTCAGATAGGGATGGTCGCTTTACTTCGCATTTCTAGGAGTATGTTCAGAAGTCTCTTGGCACTAAATTGCGATTTAGCACCGCCTTTCACCCTCAAACTGATGGGCAAACTGAACGGGTGAATCAAGTACTAGAAGACATGTTGCGAGCTTGTGCCTTGGATTTCAAAGGGAGCTGGTGTCGGTATCTATGCTTAGCGGAATTCGCTTACAACAATAGCTACCAAGCTACTATCGGAATGACACCTTATGAAGCGTTGTACGGGAGGAGATGTAGGTCTCCGATCTGTTGGTACGAGGGTGATGAAAAGAAGGAAATGGGGCTCACAACGGATGTCATCGACGGCACCACCCAAGCTATACAGAATATTCGACAACGGATAGAAGCTGCTCAGAGCCGGCAGAAGAGTTATGTCGATGTCCGGCGTAGACCACTGGAATTTAATGTTGGAGATTTGGTGTTCCTCAAAGTGGCTCCTATGAAAGGAGTGACAAGATTTGGGAGGAAAGGAAAACTAAGTCCACGTTATGTGGGGCCGTACCTGATTCTGAAAAGAGTTGGTAAGGTGGCATATGAGCTGGAACTGCCTCCAGAAATGTCGGCCGTCCATAATGTGTTCCATGTGTCAACACTCAAAAAGTGTATCCCAAATATGGACCAAGTGATCGAGCCACAGACAGTGCAAGTGCAGGAGGACCTGAGCTATGAAAGCAGACCTATCCAGATCTTGGATCGGGAAGTCAAGAAGCTAAGGAGTAAGGAGGTACCCTTAGTCAAGGTTCTATGGCAAAGCCAACGGTTCGAAGAAGCTACCTGGGAACGCGAGGACGAGATGAGGCGCAAGTACCCGGAGCTATTCAAAGTTCGAGGACGAACTTTCACGAGGTATGGGGAATTGTAACGACCCGGAAAATTCTCTTAATATTTCTTTAAAATATTGAGCATGTCTAGATAATTTTCCGAGGGACCTAGAAATATTAACTCAAATTTTAACCTAGAAATTCATGTTTTCTCATTTAAATTGAGAAAATAGGCACTAATGGGCCTTATATGGGCTTTCTAGTACCATGATTATTGGTGAATTTTAGGTGAAAATTTATAGAAATATAAAGGGGTTTTAATGAGAAATATTAACATAATTATGGGGGAATTTTTAAGGGATTTTCGAAATAATAGGGAAATAAAATAAAAATAAAATAGAAAAAATAGTGCATGCACCAAGGATTGAACCTTAGACCTCTTGTACAACCATGCATGCTCTAACCAATTCACCTAGCAAGGGAGTGCTATGAGGAAATGAAGTGGATTATGGATAAGGCTTAGGAAAATGAAGAGTCACCAACCATGACTCTTCACTTACCCTCCTTAATGTGTTATAAAGAGGGGGAATGGGAGTTTCTTTCTTCCTTCCATCAATTCCATTTTTCTTCCTCCTCCTCCCTCATTCTAGCCGAACACCCCAAGAGGGATTCTCCCTTGGAAAAGTTCACCTAAGGCTTCATCCCCAAGATCCAAGGCTTCTACAAGGATACAAAGGCTAGGGTTGGTCAAAAGGCAACAAGATCTCCATTATTCACTCAAATCTAAGGTTTATAATCAAGATCAACCAATGTAAGACTCCCTCACCTATGGTATAATAGCTCTCCTTGAAGTTTACCATGATATGAAAGTCTTGTTTGAATTTTATGTTGAAAAAAAAAGGAAAAGAGCCATGAACCTTAACCTAGGTTTCGGCCACTATAGGTTTTTGGGTTCAAAATGATGTTAAAAACATTACTCATGCTTCTTAATGTTTTTCCATGATGAATATAAGTTAAAATGAGATTTGGCGAAATTTTGGGGTACCCTAGGATCTCCTAGGGTTTCGGCCAAGAACCCATGGGTAGGGTTGGATCTAAACCTTCAAGTATGTGTTTTGTGTATTCCCATGTTATAAGGGAGATTGAGGGTGACTTATGTGAATTTTCACAAGGCTTTGTGACCCTATAACTTTCGGCCAAGTAGGGGTCTAGGGCAAAGAGTTAGGGCTTCCCTCAAGCAAGGGTCCTAATGGCTCCTATGCTATAGTATGGAAGGTGTTAGATGTTTAATTGGAAATTCTATGAATTTATTCATGCACCCATGGCCTTGTAGGGTTTCGGCCAGCCCTAGGAAGGAGGGCTAAAGGTTAGGGATAACCCTAATCATGAGCCCTAATGGCTTCCCATGGTCTTATAGGTAATGTATGGTTGTTTCTTTACCTTATGCTATCTTACATGTTAATTGAATAATGGAACCCTTCCTTATAGGTTTCGGCCAAGCAAGGTAAATAGGGTTTGGGGGGAGTTAGGGTTGGAAGAATGATGGTTTATGCTTAATTATGAAGTATATATAAAGGTTCAAGCATGTAGTAGGAATTAAGTTACCTATAACCCTAACCTTAAGCACCATGTTTGTATGTTTATGATTGGATGTCATGCTTAATAGGGTTTATTTATGAATGTCTTGTGTTCTATGCCATGCACGTGAATGGTATGTAATATGTTTATGGAAGTCCTACTTATGTATGCTTGGGATGAATACCATGCTTATTATGAAATGAAATGTTTACCTTATATATCATGATCATGCAAACTCTATGGATTTAGGATAATTGTCTATGCAAACATGTTATGTTCAATGAATATAATGCAATGCTTATCTTATATGTCATGATCATGCAAGCACTAGGAATAAGAATGATGTTTATATAAGTAGGTCATGTTCTATGAATGAAGATGCACGTTATGTTTATAAATGAAGATGCATGTTATGTTTATGAATGAAAGTGCATGCTATGTTTTATGAATAAAGATGCATGCCATGTTTATGAATGACGGCACGGTCGATGGTCGACGGTACGACGATACGACGGTCATAAGGACCGGTAAATGGGCCGGTAAATGGGCCGTTAGACGGGCCGGGTCGTTACACATGCCATGTTTATGAATGAAGATGCATGCTATGTTTTATGAATAAAGATGCATGTCATGATGTACGAATGATAAAGCATATGAAGTATTTTACTTTATGAATGGGCTTGTACCGGACCGAAGTATGGGTCCAAGGGATGGGCACCTTAAGAACGCCCCGGTTCTGGACTACCGACTATGCTGTCTACGGTTCTGGCACTACCGAAGCTATGCAACAGGGATGGGCACCTTAAGAACGCCCCGGTTCTGGGACTACCGACTATGCTGTCCTTACCCTAGTAGGTCGGGGCTCGCTACATCGTATTTACTTAGGGATGCGCGCTTACGATGTATGTATGTGGTACAAGCCGGGGACCCCCAATGATGTTATGATTATGTTTAAGTATTTAAAAGTATGATTTTAAAAGTTAAGCATCCTTATGTATATGCATTAGACTCATGCATTCATTCATGTTATGCATTATGCCATGATAGTAATGTCTTATACTTATGTCTCATGTCAAGAAATATGCATGATAGTAAAACAATTTGTGCTTATGGTTATGTTAAGAAGATGCACATATGATATGATAGAAAGCATGCCTATGTTTATGCCATATAGGTTAGTTCATGCTTTATGTTCATGTTTATGCCATGTATCATGCATGTTAAGAATGTTTCCTTATGTTATGTTATGCCATGTATCATGCCATGTTAAGAATGTTTATTTAGGTTTATGTTTATGTCATGTATTAGGCCCTGTTAAGTTGAATTAGGTTTATGTCTATGTCATGTATTATGCTATGCTAAGTTAAATTATGTTCATGTTTCTGCCATGTATCATGCATGTTAAGAATGTTTCCTTATGTTATGTTATGCCATGTATCATGCCATGCTAAGAATGTTTAGTATGCTTATGTTTATACCATGGATCATGCTATGCTAAGAATGTTTATTATGTTTATGTTTATGCCAAGTATTATGCCATGCTACGAATGTTAATGATGTTTATGTTTATGCCATGTATCATGCCATGCTAAGAATGTTTATTGTGTTTATGTTTATGCCATGTATCTTGTCATGCTAAGAATGTTTAATTATGTTTATGTTCATGCCATGTCAAATATATGCTGAGTGATTATAAAGGCTTATGTTCTAAGTAAAGCACTAAGTATGTTAATGTTTCATGTTCTCATGATCAAGTAATGAATGATTTTAGTGAGTAGGAAAGAGTCTTACTAAGCTTGTGTGCTTATAGTCTTATTTCCTTATACTACAAATCAGGCAAGGGGACAGTAAGGAAGCAGCAGGAGGGCAAGAATGTATGTGTGTGGTAGTGACTTGGCCAAGAAAACAATATGTTTACTCGTCTTATGCTAGAACTTTACCTTTACTACTTATGTGCTTGAATGGTGACTTATGTGACTCTATGACATGATGCTAAGTATGATATGATATAATACTAAGTATGAAGTTAATATGTCAAGTTCCCATGTCATCATGTTAAGAGTGGTAGTAGGTGCATGTAGGTGTAAGTTTAAGGTTTTTCCGCTGCATTATGAGGTTCACCTGCCCTACTCATGTTAACGTAACGCCGCTTTATGGAAAGAAAAAAAAAAGCGGGTGTTACATGAGAAGTACACAATGTGCTTCTTATCCTTCCGTACCTCGGGGCAGACATCCTTTGGCTTCTCCTTAGTCTTGGGTGCCACTTGCACCGTCTTTTTGATCAATTTGGGGCACTTACTCTTGTAGTGTCCTCTTTCCCTACACTCAAAGCAAATGATATGATTTTTATTTTAATAAATTGAAATTTCTATTCCTTTGCTTGTAGGGGTGGCACATAACTCTTCACTCAACCCTAACTTGTGTGCACAAGTCTAGGGTTTCATTGCCTAACCCTGGTCAATCGTGACCTGTTAGGACTTCCTCACCAATTCTCCGATCAAACCTTTGACCGACTTGGATTTTCCCTTGCCTAGATCTTAACTAGGACTTAACCTAGTTCCCAACCAGGTTTGTCTAACCCTCGAGTTAGGTCTAGTCTCTCGGTAGACTTCCACCTTGCCAACATACGATCTGTTGGTGCAAGTTGCATCAATGATGTTCTCCTTTAAGTGTTTTAATATTTGACAATACACTTAAGTCAGTGATACATTGAACAGACAAAGGGGAGCAATGGAAAAGTAACCTAAGTTGAAGAAAAGTCCTAGTTAACCTAGGAACTAAGACCTGGTGAGTGAAGCTAGGCACTAAAACCTAGCGAAGGGCTGCTAGGTATCGTAACCCTAAGACCTAGCGAAGGGCTGCTGGGCACCTAGCGAAATCCTAAGACCTAGCGAAGGGCTGCTGGGCACCTAGCGAAGGGATGCTAGGTATAGAAACCCTAATACCTGGCGAAGGGCTGTTGGGCACCTAGCGAAGGGCTGCTAGGAGTCGAAGACCTAGCAAAGGGCTGCTAGGCACCTAGCGAAGGGTTGTTAGGCATAGAAGACCTAGCGAAGGGCTGCTAGGCACCTGGCGAACGACTGTTAGGGAATGAAGTCTTGGTCCAAGGGACTGAGCAACTTAGCTGAGTGATGATTAAGGACAGGAGTAGAGACGGGTTAGGGTTTGGGCGTCTCGAGGTCCGGAGGTATCGGAAGCTAAGCAAAAGTCCACCCGAAGGGCTGGGTGGCAATCGTCTCCTGAAAGGAGTAAGTGAAGGGCAAGTTCTCGGGGATGGGAACTTGTGCCGGTTCGACCTAGGGTTTCGTGGAGATCCGAAGTCAGAACCAAGTCCTTAAGACCAATATTATATGTATCTATGCTTTGTGGTTATATATCTTGCAGGTACCAAGAGTGGAAGAAATTGTAGGCTGTTGGAGGCCCTAAGCAGGGCGCCCCCATGCATCCAGGGCGCCCCCAACAGTGGGGGTGCCCCCAGACAATGCTAAAGATGCAGTAAAAGTGAAGCAGGCAGAACAGGTGTCAAGCGGGGCGCCCGGAGCGTCCGGGGCGCCCGGAGCGTCCGGGGCGCCCGGAGCGTCCGGGGCGCCCGGAGCGTCCGGGGCGCCCGGAGCGTCCGAGGCGCCCGGGTTCGAACCTGTTTATGCTGTTTCATGTCAGAAACATAGATAAGCCTCCATGAGGGCGCCCGGAAGGTCCGGGGCGCCCTGGTCAAAGCTGTTATCAGCTATGGCGAGGTAGGCGTAGGGATAAAGTTTGACCGAGTCTTCCGGGGCGCCCCCAGCGTTCAGGGCGCCCCCAGGAGGCCTATATAAGGGGCTTCGACCCCTCTACTTCAATAACAACTTCTAAGAGCGATCCCAAGCATTCTGACCGACGACAACACGCTAGACACGAGGCTCTACGACCGGGAGGCTCCAGGAGGAGGTGCGCGGCACTTCGGAGGTCCAGATCGGCCGAGCTTCAAACTTTGTCTTGTTGGTTTGCTTTTATTCAATTACCGTACTTAAGTTTCTATATTATTGCTTGTAATCATGCACTGTAAGTCGGGTTTCTCCGCCTCCGGAAAGTCCGGGAAGGAGACCAATAGTAGACGGGCATTCCCGCGCATAGGCCTTGGATGTACTGACCCTGGGGGGTCGGGAACCAAGTAAAAATCCGCTGTGTCCTTTGCATTGTTTTTTAGTTCTATTTATTTTCCGCTGCGCTACTAATATTCTTAGTCCAGAACGAACGAAAGTTTTACGAAGTTTCTGCGAAGGTTTTCGCGATCGATATTCACCCCCCCTCTATCGACGGCACCGGTCCTACAATTGGTATCAGAGCCGAGCCGCTCTTCACCGGACTAACCGCCGACGGAGCAACAACGCCAGGAGTTGAGGGGGAGCCCAGGGGTGAATCAGGTACAATTTTTTATGTCAAATTTTAAGTTGCATATTATTTGTTTCACGTGCAGGGAGAGAGGGCACTACAAAAATCAGTGCCCTACTCGTAAGATTCGGTCTACATCACCACCGACAAAGGGGATACCAGCGCCAGGAGTGCGGAAAAACAAGGATCGCGTGCAATGCTTCAAGTGCGAAAAATTCAGACACTACAAAAACAAATGTCCGGCAAAGGTACGAAAAATTTATATTCCAAAAACTTTACAAATTCCTGCACTATCTTATGATAACTTAGTTAATTTTCCTGATAAATTAGATTACCTGCACAATAGAATTAATATCTTGCATGTCAAATTAAAAAATACAGATATGACTAAAATATCAGAAATTAATTGTTTAATTTAGAATATCAATTCAGTAATTGATAAAATTAATTCTGATAATTATTCCGATAAAATTAATTCTGATAATTATTCTGATAAAATTAATTCTGATAATTATTCTGATAAAATTAATTCTGATAATTTTTTTGATAAAATTAATTCTGATAATTTTAAGTCTGAAAATTTTAAATCAGATAAAATTAAACCTAAGGATAAATTTGAATTCAAATTCGAAAATCTTAAGGATAATTCATAATTCAAACTCGAAAATCCTAAGGATAATTCTGAATTCAAATTTGAAAACCTTAAAGATAACTCTAAGGATAATCCAGAAATTAATCCTGAAAATCTTAAGGATAATCCAGAAATTAATTCTGAAAATCTTAAGGATAATCCAGAAATTAATTCTGGAAAACTTAAGGATAATCTAAAGATTAATTTTGAATTTCTTGAAAATATTGAAGATGTATCTGAGGATAATTCTGAAGATAATATTGAAGATGAAATTCTCCTAGATAATAACTTAACTATAGATAATCTTGAAAGTTATTACAAAATCTTAACTAATGGCCCAAATTACTCCTCCTATTTTGAGGATACAAAAAGATATAATTTTGAGGATGAGGAGGATATGGAACTATCTAAGATTAGGGTCATAGTCAACAAAAATTATAAAAATTTAAAAAAAATCAGAATTATTAGAAAAACATGAAAAGAAAGATAAAGACGAAGAAGAAATTTTCGAAATAATGAAAATGATGAATTTAAACCCATAATTATTAATTAATTATTATAACCTTAAAAATTCAAAGTAATTAATTCTTAATTATTCAAATTCAAAGTAATTAATTCTTAATTATTCAAATTCAAATTAATTAATTCTTAATTATTCAAATTCAAATTAATTAAATTCTAATAAATCTTAATTAAATCTTAATTAAATTCAAAATAAATCTTAATTAAATCTTAATTAAATTCAAAATAAATCTTAATTAAATCCTAATTAAATTCAAATTAATTCCAATTAAATCCTAATTAAATTCAAATTAATTCAAATTAAATCTTAATTAAATTCAAATTAATTCAAATTAAATCTTATTTAAATTCAAATTAATTCTTATTTAAATTCAAATTAAATTAAATTCAAAATTAAATTAAATTCAAAATTAAATTAAATTCAAATCAAATTAAATTCAAATTAAATTTAATTCAAAATTAAATTAAATTCAAATTAAATTATATTCAAATTAAATTAAATTCAAAATTAAATTAAATTCAAATTAAATTAAATTTGAAATTAAATTAAATTCAAATTAAATTCAATTCAAAATTAAATTAAATTCAAATTAAATTAAATTCAAATTAAATTAAATTCAAATTAAATTAAATTCAAAATTAAATTAAATTCAAATTAAATTAAATTCAAATTAAATTAAATTTAAATTAAATAAAATTTAAATTAAATCTAAATTCAATTCAAATTAAATCGTATCTAATTGAAATTAAGTCAATTAATTAATAATTTAATCTTAATTAATTCAAATTCAATTAATTCAACATCAATTAATTCTTAATTAATTAATCCTTAATCAATATAATCTCTAACTAATCGTTAAACAAGTTAAACTTGAACTAAAATAAAATTTTACCCAAAACTATAACAAATAAAATTAATAACATTAAATATGTAAAAGTGGGTTGACATATTCGCGGGTTCACACGACATGTATCAAATCAGGAATTTGATACATCATTAGAAACTTAAATAAAATGTTTGGAATTGCTTGACTCATGCATAATTGTCATGTCATGCATTTGCTACTTCTTTTAAATATATGACATGTCATTCATATTTAAATTTTATGCATATATTAGAACGGCTATAGGAAAAAGAATAATTGAAACTTGATCAACCTGGTATTGGGTGGCGGTGAGATGATAGTACGTTAGGGAAGCCAACTCTAATAAGATCAAGTATACTTGGTTTCTTTATACTGGTGAAACTAGCCGAAGCTACCTATCCAAAACCCAAACTAGTTAGACCAGAATTTTTCAAAAAGTAATTTTGAAAATGAAATTTCATTAAAAGGCTTTGTCAAGGAAAGGGTTGATGATCCAATAAGGCTACGGCCAAAGAAGGCCTAGTGCCTCGCCAAGACCTGGAAGCCAATTTTTGAAATTCAAATTCAAGTTACTTCTTGTCAAATTCAAATCTAATACAAGCTTCAATTAAATCTTAGAGTTAATAATAAATTAAGAAAAATGATTCAAGCATCTCACAATGCACCTATAAGGCAACCATGCTTGTTGTATTGATACATCTAAAATGGGTGAGATGTTAAGTACTAATGAATTGAAAAATATTTTTCAAAATTGTTTTTCAAAATTGTTAGAATATCTTCATAAAAATATATTTTCAAAATAGTGCTTCAACATGATAATGTTTTTATGAAATTCATGCTTGTCTGATTGATTATACATATTATACATTTTCCAAAAATATATCTTTTCAAAAAATTATTTGACTCACTCAATTAGAAACAAGCCTCTTAGGACAACACTAAAGTTCCTTAAGGCACTTAGATAGAGTCAAACGGTATCGGGTACAGGGGGAGTACTTTTCATTTTTTAAAAATGGTTTTCAAAAACTGCATTTTAAACATTACTATCATTTGAAAAATACTTTTCGAAAACTGTGCTTTAAATCATTATTACTTGTGTTTTCAAAAAGGGTATATGTTAGATGTTCAAAAATTTATCTATTTCTTTGACTTTGATAAACCCTAAAGACACAGAGGAAAGGTCCACTTCATGATCTTCAAGGACTCCTAGGATGTGTCAAATTTAGGGGGAGTCAGAGTCAAAAGAAGAATTTCATAAAAGTTTTTTTGGTAATTATTCATTTTTTTTAAAATATTTCTTCTTAATCTGAATCAAACCTTAAGACTCAGAGGAAGAGTACTTGTGGTCAACAAGCTTCCCAGGACTGAGTCAAGTTTAGGGGGAGGTCAAATTAAAAAAATTATTTAATAACATGTTTTCATATCTTCAAAATCTAAGTCTTTCAAAATACTATTATTCTATTTGTTAGAATTTGTGTGACTTATGAAATTATTTTTGAAATAATGTTTACTTGGGTTGGAGAATTTCCAGGACACTTAGGAAATATCCTTGTAGTCAACAAGGTTTCCCAGGATGGTGTCAGACTGAAAAATAAACCAAGTCAAGTAAAATATTGGGTCTTTAAAAGTTCACACATTTTTCAAAATCCACTAGCATATATTTTCAAAAGTACTATCATTTTTTTAAAAAATTTTGTTAATATTTACTTGAGTTTGAAGAATTTCCAGGACACTTAGGAAAATGTCCTTGCAGTTAACAAGGTTTCCTAGGATTGTGTCAGACTGGAAAAGAAACCTAGTCAAGTAAAATACTATGTTTCAAAAATTACTTAGATTTTTCAAAGTTTCATCTTTTTCAAAAAGTTAGTACCTGCAAACTATGCATAATATTTATATTTTCCAAAATAGCATTCTTTTTCAAAAATTATGCATTTCCAAAAAGTACTCAAGTGTTTAAGAACTTATGCATTTTCCAAAAGTACTTATAGTTTTCAAAAATTACAAAAGTACTTGCATTTTTTTTCTCAAAAGTACTTTTCAAAGCACATAGTATCTTTTTCAAAATATACATTTGCCAAAATTTGTAATATATCATCCAAAATGCAATGCTTTCAAAATTTTGCACTAAGTATTTTCAAAAAGAAATAAAAGTTTTCATTATTGGTGCAAGTATTTTATTAAAGTTTTTTGATGTATGACAAAGGGGGAGAGGTGTGCTTAAGTTAGAAAAATTTTCTCCCAAAGATCAAAAATATAGTTTCAAAACTTATATCTTTTTTGTTTTCCCCCAAGGATAGTAAATTAGCCCCTTTAAACCAATCTAACTTAAGTTATTGTCAAACATCAAAAAGGGGGAGATTGTTGGTACAAGTTGCATCAATGATGTTCTCCTTTAAGTGTTTTAATGTTTGACAATACACTTAAGTCAGTGATACATTGAACAGACAAAGGGGAGCAATGGAGAAGTAACCTAAGTTGAAGAAAAGTCCTAGTTAACCTATGCACTAAGACCTGGTGAGTGAAGCTAGGCACTAAGACCTAGCGAAGGGCTGCTAGGTATCGTAACCCTAAGACCTAGCGAAGGGCTGCTGGGCACCTAGCGAAGGGCTGCTGGGCACCTAGCGAAGGGCTGCTAGGTATCGAAACCCTAAGACCTGGCGAAGGGCTGCTGGGCACCTAGCGAAGGGCTGCTAGGAGTCGAAGACCTAGCGAAGGGCTGCTAGGCACCCAGCGAAGGGCTGCTAGGCATAGAAGACCTAGCGAAGGCCTGCTAGGCACCTGGCGAAGGACTGCTAGGGAATGAAGTCTTGGTCCAAGGGACTGAGCAACTTAGCTGAGTGATGACTAAGGACAGGAGTAGAGACAGGTTAGGGTTTGGGCGTCTCGAGGTCCGGAGGTATCGGAAGCTAAGCAAAAGTCCACCCGAAGGGCTGGGTGGCAATCGTCTCCTGAAAGGAGTAGGTGAAGGGCAAGTTCTCGGGGATGGAAACTTGTGCTGGTTCGACCTAGGGTTTCGTGGAGATCCGAAGTCAGAACCAAGTCCTTAAGACCAATATTATATGTATCTATGCTTTGTGGTTATATATCTTGCAGGTACCAAGAGTGGAAGAAATTGTAGGCTGCTGGAGGCCCTAAGCAGGGCGCCCCCATGCATCCAGGGCGCCCCCAATAGTGGGGGCGCCCCCAGACAGTGCTAAAGATGCAGTAAAAGTGAAGCAGGCAGAACAGGTGTCAAGCGGGGCGCCCGGAGCGTCCGGGGCGCCCGGGTTCGAACCTGTTTATGCTGTTTCGTGTCAGAAACACAGATAAGCCTCCATGAGGGCGCCCGGAAGGTCCGGGGCACCCTAGTCAAAGCTGTTATCAGCTGCGGCGAGGTAGGCGCAGGGATAAAGTTTGACCGAGTCTTCCGGGGCGCCCCCAGCATTCAGGGCACCCCCAGGAGGCCTATATAAGGGGCTTCGACCCCTCTGCTTCAATAACAACTTCTAAGAGCGATCCCAAGCATTCTGACCAACGACAACACGCTAGACATGAGGCTCTACGACCGGGAGGCTCCAGGAGGAGGTGCGCGACACTTCGGAGGTCCAGATCGGCCGAGCTTCAAACTTTGTCTTGTTGGTTTGCTTTTATTTAATTACCGTACTTAAGTTTCTATATTATTGCTTGTAATCCTGCACTGTAATCGGGTTTCTCCGCCTCCGGAAAGTCTGGGAAGGAGACCAATAGTGGACGGGCGTTCCCGTGCATAGGCCTTGGATGTACTGACCCTGGGGCGTCGGGAACCAAGTAAAAATTCGTTGTCTCCTTTGCTTTGTTTTTTCGTTCTATTTATTTTCCGCTGCGCTACTAATATTCTAAGTCCAGAACGAACGTAAGTTTTACGAAGTTTCTGCGAAGGTTTTCGCGATCGATATTCACCCCCCCCCTCTATCGACGGCACCGGTCCTACACGATCTTCCCGATCCACCTGGACTTCGCCTAGTCTCGCTAGGTGTGCCTAGTCCCACTAGGACGTTACTCATGCCAGTGTGCGATCTCTATAATCCACCTAGACTTCACCTAGTCCCACTAGGTGTGTCTAGTCTCACTAGGACTTTTCTCGTGCTAGCGTGCGATCTTCTCGATCCATCTGAACTTCACCTAGTCCCACTAGGACTTTTTTCGTGTCAGCGTACGATCTCCCCGATCCACCTAGACTTCACCTAGTCTCACTAGGTATGCCTAGTCCTACTAGAACTTTTTCCGTGCCAGCATGCGATCTCCCCGATCCACCTAGACTTCACCTAGTCCCACTGGTGTGCCTATTTCCACTAGGACTTTCCAAGTCAAGCTTGCAGTCAACCATGACCTTCTTGATTCACACGATATTCAAACATCATTATCAAACATCGAAACTTAAGATTACTAAGCTTACCAAACATAAACTCACCCGAGTCTAGTCAAACTAGGTCAACCATGACCTAACAAAGATCGCACCAATAAACTTTTTTGATGTTTGACAATATGTTTGAGAAAGACTAATCCCTATTAGCCTTCCAATCTCTCCCCCTTTGACACACATAAAAATCTCTCCCCGAGAGTCTATATAGTCAAAGGCATGCCCAATGAAAGTTCTATACTTTTCATTTGAACTCATGCTCAACCTTGAACATTCATCGTGATGAAGATTCTCAATCTTCATTCTTTCACTTATCCCAAAAATAAAAATTCAAACACATGCTTTTAAGGAAGACCTCCCCCTCAAAACATGCTCTAAACCTCTATCATTGCACCAACAATGATTTTTGAGTTCCTAAAACTTTAGAAAATCTCAACCTAAGGTTATGAGATTTTGAGATTCAAAACTTGAATCAAAACCTCTCCTTAACCCTATAGTTTTCACCAAACCATCTCCCTTTTTTATTCCATAATAAAATTTACCCAAATATACTTACAAAAGTATTCCAAGAGCCAGGGATTGTTAGGTTACTCAAAATTGGGTTAAACGACTAAAGTCAGACAATTTCAGTCATACCAATCAATTGGTGTTGGGTCACAATCGATTAAACTATGCCTTAATTGATCACCTGATCGATTACGACTATCCTTAATCGATCAATGGATTGATTACGCAATCCTCTGTGCTCGAAGAGAGGGCTCACCAATCGATTGGTTACTGTCCTATTCGATCACCTGATTAATTGGGAGTTTCTGATTTCTGAAAATAATTTTAGATCGAATTTTAAAAACTCCTAAATAATTCTACAAAACTCCAAAAATCATGAGATTTTGTGTAGATATTATTTAAGACATATACTATTATGAAAAAAAATAGTTTTCTAGGAAAATAACTTGCATTTTCAATGATTGACATAAAATTGGAAACCATTTAGATACTTCAATGTTTCACTCTATTTTGTATCCTATTCATCAATAATGAGTTATATCAAAAGATAGTATTCACCAGGGTTTTCCAAGATAGTTTTGAAATGATTTTTAAAAATAATTTCCAACCATGTTCTTTAGGCTAAATGCACATGATTTGTACATTAGCTTTCTCAATTATTGGAGTTCATTTAAATGCATGTTTTGATGAACCTAAAACTCAATAAGATGCACATTAATCAACACCTTGAGTTTTATTCATCAACCTAACATCTCACTTGTTTTTAATGTGTCTCAAAACACACACAAGCCATTTTATGGTCTTGGTGAGATGTGTAAATTGGTTCTCCCTAAATTAGAGTTCATGCATCTCTACCTAGATATTATAAACTTTGATCATCCATCTAGGATTAATTTCAATATAAATTGAACTATGCATGATAATGGACATGACATGCATCACATGAATATTTTCAAAAGTAAAATATTTATTAGAACTAAATGATGCATGTATGCCATGACAAATGATATTTTCATAATAAAATATGAATGATAAATTATGATGTCATGACATGTGATAGGACATATGAATCATGACATAATAGAATAAAAGAAAATACCTAGATTTTCTATCTAAGTATCAATAACTTATCGCTAAGCAATTGAGAATCCTAATTTTTGCCCCTAATTTTTCTGAAATCATGCCAAAACTCCCAACTTGACATATCTTTGAATTTTAACCTAGTTGTGTTAACTTTATCAAGTTCAATCTTTCAAAAATATAGTTTAACACAATTTTACTCCTCAAGAGTAAACAAATGACTTCTTCATTTTCAAGGGTAGTAAGTCTTTGAAAATGCCCCAAAGTGCCAACTTCATCAAGGTTGAGTTAACTACCCTTTCAATTTGAGTTGACACTCCCTAGACCTATCTAGGGTGTGACAAACACACTCTTAGGAACCCAAAATCTATTGGTGCTTCTTGAGTGCTCTAGGTATTCACTAGGAATAACTTTCCTTGATACATTCCTAATGACTTTTCTAGACTTCTCTGAAGCCTTAGTCATGTTGATCTTATCTTGGTCAACTCTAGGGGTGGCTTCTCTTATGACCTTGACTTAACTCCTAGACCTAGATTGAGTTCCATACCTATATGGAACTCTATAGTAAGATGGACCATCATTCATGGAGTTAGATTTATATCCCAAACCTTTCTTGCCCCTAGAGGATCCTTGATTTCCTAAATCTAGGTTTTGATCCTTAGATCCCTTAAGGAGATTTTCTATTCTTTTGAGAGATTTTTCTTATTTCTCAAGTTTTGACCTCAGAATTTGATTTTCAATCATTACTTCATCAAAACTTGGTTTTCTAGTATAGCCTTAGCAATTTTCCTTTTTGACTTTGGATTTGTTAGGTCTACCATGGAAAGTTTCTTCTAGCTTATGTCATTTCATGTTTAGTTCTTGTGGAGCTTTTGGATTCGAATTGAAGCATCCATGCATGCTTTGTCCTTTTAGCAATGTTTTGAGGTGTTTAGTATTGGTGATACATGTAAGTATCCTGGATTAGTTTTGATGTAGTCAACCGAGTTAAGTAAGATCCTATATATTTGAAGTCTTGTGTCTGAGTGTGCAGAGACTTAGGAACACAAGAAGTCGAGTGAAAGATGTAGCAAGTGAGAATGATAGCATGGGAAGGGAGTCAATGGGCTCGGTACATCCCAGGGATGAGAAGCTGCGGAAGAGTACACTAGCTGAGCTAAAAGGATGCGCGTCATGTCCAAGGGACGAGAAGACAGGGAGGAAGCCTGCTCGAGAAGAAGGCCAGAGATGGGTTCGTGTGAACTCAACTCTAGATTACTGGAGTATCACCCAAGCAAGCAAAGCCTGAAAATGGGCAACTCAGAAGTTGACCATGAAGACTTGAAGAACTGACGCGCCTCTCAAAGATAACAGTTTAAAATCGTTATCGTTTAGCACATTTTTAATAACAGTGTCAATTACAATAATTTTTAAATGGCAAAGACAACAAATTTTATCCGTTGTCTTAGAGTTTTTTGTTGTAGTGTTTAAAACTGCCTAACAATCGACTGCTAGCTCCCATCAGTCAATTGTTCTAATAAAGATCTAAATGTTACTTTATGAGCATAGTTTATGCATATTTTTGTACTCTTATTAACTATCATTCACTTGCTTTTCTTGATTCTAATCTATATTTTCCTGCCCCTTCATTCTATTTTGTCAGCATAACTACTTCTTTTTGTTTGGAGATCTGCTTCTTGTATGTTTTTATGTACAGGATGCGATATGGAGCAAAAACAGAACGAGAATGAGTGAAACAGACATCGGAGTCGAAATGCAGCCAACCGTGTAGATTCATACAGTCGTGTGGCTCACTACTCTATTAGCCCAACAACTCCTTCTAGCTTAGTATCGGTTGACTAATGATACTCATCAATTGAGTGATGACGATCAATCAAGTTGTTGAATTAACTTAGAAACTTTCAGTTCAATCCAACAATTGAGTGCACTATCAACTTCTCATATCCAACAATCTATTGATTACACCCTAAACTCCCTTAAATCCCTTCAAACCTCGATCATGAGGTTTTAGACTTATCAGTCGATTGTTATTCTCGTAGTAGTTGACTAATACCTCTATTTTAGCCTAACCGAGGTTGAAACCTCATTTTGCCTAGTAGTTGATTGCCCTCAACCTACCAGAACTTTATTTACCTAACATTTGGTCAATATTGACCTATCAGGACTTCACTTGTCTAGCATCAAATAAACCTTAACTTATCATGACTTTTCCACTGTGAAATATCTAGTCCTTCTTAACCTATTTGAATTTCCCATCTTGTTCTTAACATTAGATTCTCATTGACCTGTCAGGACTTCCAATCATCATGCCTAACATACGGTCTATGACCTATTATAGGACTTCTATCTCTCATTCCTAACATTCGATTCTCTATGATCTATTAGGACTTCCAAAATTATAAAGTGTTCGGTCAACCTTGACCCCCCCCCCCCCCCCGGATTACACATCTCACACCAAATGTCTGATTACCCCAAGACTCACTTAGACTTTGTCCTTGCTAATCCCTTATTAGACTTAAGTATTTGATCAATCGTAACACACTTGGACTTCACCATTATCAAATATCCGGTCAACCAAAAACACTTGATTTTTTTTACTTAAACATCAAATATCGATAATCAGAATAATCTTGGTCTTCTTAATTGACTCAAAGTTGATTACACTAATAACCTTTCTATTCAATAATCTCTCATTTCAGTTGACCTTGACCAGAGATCTTTAGAGGGCGTTGGAGTTGTCTAACAAAACTGTTTCGATATATAAGTTATTCTCGGGTGGAAAGGGCCAATAAAAGCAATGGAAAGTAGTACCCAATTATTGTCCATACTTGTAGGGTCCATATCAAAGTATGATTCATACCTATCAGTTCTTATGGGATAGACTGATGGCTAGCGCATGAGGCATTGCCATCATGAGATTTGGAGGTCACCAGATATCTGCTCTCCCTTATACGCTAATCACTGTCCGGGCTAGTAGCCTCTATGATTTATCTCCTCCGCGTTGCCCATAGAATGAGTTAGTGGGGGGTGCTGGGAGCGCATGAATTATCTTTTGCCATCATATCAAAGTATGGTTCCTACCTATAAGGACCCTAACGGGGACCCTAACGTGTGGTGGCAATTTGATTATGCTTTATCCCTACGAGGACCATGTTTAGAGATAAACTAGGCTTATAGTTCTTTGAAAGAGATATCAACCTTAGGTAAGAGACTTTAGTTCAGGGAGGTTAGAGGGGAGAGTTGAATATGCATGAAGCTTGGACGGGAGCATTGAGTATAGAGCTTGGGCACACAGTTTGAATGGAGGGCTTTGATGACTCGGGTATTAACCTGTGCGAGTGATTGGGGATAGTCGAGTATAAGAAAGGCCCAAGAGGCCTAGTCGCATGAAGGAACTTGGGAGGCTGAGTTGCATGGGCCCTTGGGGATGCTGAACGATAAGGGTGACTCAAGGTGCCAAGTATTATAGGACTCGGGTGTTGGGTCATATAGATCAGCTCAAGGTACCGTGTCACATAAAGGACTCAGTAGTTGAGTCAAGTATGTTTGAGTTGCTGGGTTTTTTATATATGGATGAATGTTTTTAATAAGTAAAACGAATTATTTTGTTGGGATTGAACACCCTACTCTTTTCAGACACATAGAAGCATCCTAACCCATTCGTCTGCATCAAATTTATATTTATAATTATTAATTAATTAATTAATAATTAATTAAAAATTATAAAAAAAAGTAAAATTTTTATTTTCTTTTACGAGCATGCAGGAGTATGGGAGTAATTTTTTCGACAATTTACCAAAAGGCGCACCTGATAATTGGTATTTATCAAAAGGTGTACCATAGTTTCATTTTTACCAAAGGGCGTATTCATTTTAGTGAACTTCCTTTTATACCCCTTCCGTCAAAAATAGTCTTTTTCTTTTTCTTTCTCTTTCTCAGTAACAAATCCCGAGGCAACGGAATTTGCTTTTTCAGATTTGTCATTTTAAAATAATATATTTAGGAATCGACTAAAAAATGTAAAGTAAAGAAAGAAAAATTATTTCCATTAACAGAACGTTCTCAACCAACTGATTTTAAAAATCTAAAGTGATGAATTTTTATATTTGTTTAATATAAATTAATATATTAAATAATATTTAATAAATATATTAATATATAACAAAGATCTAAAATTCAAAAGGTCTGAAATCTTTTTATTTCAGACAAAGCGTGGGCATGAAATCAAAAGATATCAGGCCCACGTTGGGCCTGAAATAAAAGATTTCAGGCCCAGCGTGGACCTGAAATAGAAATATTTCAGGCCCATGCTGGGCCTGAAACAAAAGATTTCAGGCCCTGCGTCGGCCTGAAATAATGTGTTATGATAGAGTTTTTTACGTAGGTTTGAAACATAAAGAAACATCTCTTTATATTTTTGAAATTACAATAAAAATCACTGAGAAAAACTACCTTACGTGAGACATACTAATTAATACAAAACGTGTATTTTATATATATATATATATATATATATATATATATATATATATATATATATATATCGATTCTTATATATATATAAAAAAGCAACTTCAGGGCCTGAAATCAATTGATTTCAGGCCCTGAGTAGGGCCTAAAATCTTTGATTTCAGGCCCTGCATGATTATATAAAATTAATAAATATAAAAAAAATAATTAATAGACATAATAATATATATTGATCGGCAAAATTAAAGATATAAAGATGATTTACTAAAACAAGCTATGATTCTACATTATTGTTGTATCGTTCTGTGCCAATTGATACAGTATGAGAACATCAGTGGGTTTTGACCAAAATCCACTGATAGACCTCCCATATCTGGATTTCTGAAAACCCTATATTAATAGACAGGGTTGACCTAGGAGAAGATATTTTAGGTGTCCAAACATCTATACACTCTATATCACTAATGCAATAGGAATAGTTTAGAAATATCAGTGGGTTTTGATCAAAACCCACTGATGGATCTACCATATCCGGATTTCTGAAAACTCCATATGAATAGAGAGGGTAGAGGTAGGAGATGATGTTTTAGGTGTCCAAACATCCATATATTAGATATCACCAATGAAATAGGAGTAGTTTAGAAATATCAGTGGGTTTTGACCAAAACCCACTGATGGAACTCCCATATTTGGATTTCTGAAAACTCCATATGAATAGAGAGGTTAGAGATAGGAGAAGATGTTTTAGGTGTCCAAACATCTATACACTCTATATCACTAATGCAATAGGAGTAGTTTAGAAATATCAGTGGGTTTTGACTAAAACCCACTGATATGGCTAAACTACTCCTATTACATTAGTGATATCTAATATATAAATGTTTGGACACCTAAAACATCATCTCCTACCTCTACCCTCTCTATTCATATGGAGTTTTCAGAAATCCAGATATGGTAGGTCCATCAGTGGGTTTTGATCAAAACCGACTGATATTTCTAAACTACTCCTATTGCATTGGTGATATAGAGTGTATAGATGTTTGGACACCTAAAACATCTTCTCCTAGGTCAACCCTGTCTATTGATATAGGGTTTTCAGAAATCCAGATATGGGAGGTCCATCAGTGGGTTTTGGTCAAAACCCACTGATGTTCTCATACTGTATCAGTTGGCACAGAACGATACAATAATAATGTAGAATCATAGCTTGTTTTAGTAAATCATCCTTATATCTTTAATTTTGCCGATCAATATATATTATTATGTCTATTAATTATTTTTTTATATTTATTAATTTTATATAATCATGTGCAATAGGAGTAGTTTACAAATATCAGTGGGTTTTGACTAAAACCCACTGATATGGCTAAACTACTCCTATTACATTGGTGATATCTAATATATAGATGTTTGGACACCTAAAACATCTTCTCCTATCTCTAACCTCTCTATTCATATGGAGTTTTCAGAAATCCAGATATGGTAGGTCCATCAGTGGGTTTTGATCAAAACCCACTGATATTTCTAAACTACTCCTATTGCATTGGTGATATAGAGTGTATAGATGTTTGGACACCTAAAACATCTTCTCCTAGGTCAACCCTGTCTATTGATATAGGGTTTTCAGAAATCCAGATATGGGAGGTCCATCAGTGGGTTTTGGTCAAAACCCACTGATGTTCTCATACTGTATCAGTTGGCACAGAACGATACAACAATAATATAGAATCATAGCTTGTTTTAGTAAATCATCCTTATATCTTTAATTTTGCCGATCAATATATATTATTATGTCTATTAATTATTTTTTTATATTTATTAATTTTATATAATCATGCAGGGCCTGAAATCAAAGATTTCAGGCCCTACTCAGGGCCTGAAATCAATTGATTTCAGGCCCTGAAGTTGCTTTTTATATATATATATATAAGAATCGATATATATATATATATATATATTCGTTTTAAATATAATACACGTTTTATATTAATTAGTATGTCTCACGTAAGGTAGTTTTTCTCAGTGATTTTTATTGTGATTTCAAAAATATAAAGAGATGTTTCTTTATGTTTCAGGCCTACGTAAAAAATCCTATCATAACACATGATTTCAGGCCGACGCAGAGCCTGAAATCTTTTGTTTCAGGCCTACACTGGGCCTGAAATATTTCTATTTCAGGCTCCCGCTGGACCTGAAATATTTCTATTTCAGGCCCACGCTGGGCCTGAAATCTTTTATTTCAGGCCCAGCGTGGGCTTGAAATCTTTTATTTCAGGCCCACGCTTGGACTGAAAAGATTTCAGACCTTTTGAATTTTAAATCATTGTTATATATTAATATATTTATTAAATATTATTTAATATATTAATTTATATTAATCAAATATAAAAATTCATCACTTTAGATTTTTAAAATCAGTTAGAAGAGAACGTTCTGTTAATGAAAAATAATTTTTCTTTCTTTACCTTACGTTTTTTAGTCGATTCCTAAATATATTATTTTAAAATGACAAATCTAAAAAAGTAGATTCCGTTGCCTCGGGATTTGTTACTGAGAAAGAGAAAGTCTATTTTTGACGGAAGAGGTATAAAAAGAAGTTCACTAAAATAAATACGCCCTTTGGTAAAAATGAAATCATGGTACGCCTTTTGGTAAATACCAATTCTCAGGTATGCCCTTTGGTAAATTGCCGTAATTTTTTTAATGGTTAAGATTATTTTATTTTTTTTAATGATCATAATTTAATTTTCATTATTCTCTAAATTCTAAGTTTATTTTATTATTTTCATATCATTTGGTTAATAATACAAAAAAACTAACTAATGACTCATTAACAATATTACATCCTTCATAATTTAAAAAGATAAAAAGAATTATATGAGATTTGATTTTTTTTATATTCTAATGTATATCTAGACAACTTAAATATAAGATTTGTTAAAAGAATTTATTATTTTATTTTTTTAATATAATAATCTTGAATCGTGATGAATAATATACGAATCATGAACCAATAGTTCAGAATCGTGAACCATAATCATCTTGGACGGTTAAAATTAAAAGTCGATCCTTAGTAATTGTCGAACTAACGATGTCGAACTGCCAAATCATTGAGGGGGCGCTTGGTAAGTGGGTTTAGAATGCAGAAATGAGAATGAAGATTTCATTTTCATTTATGATGCTTAGTATACGGGAATCAAAATCAAAATATGAATATGATATCACTGATTTTATAATCCAGCTCTCACTAGATTATCATTAAACTCATAAACTCCTCAATTAAAATTTATTACCATTCTGAATATTAAACACCTCTGATTTTAAACTGAGATCCGGACTAGAGTCACGTAGGTTGAAGCTACCGATCATATAGAGCGATCGAGATTATTAGTATTTTGAGATATCAATTTTCTTTTATCAATGTTTCAGGTTATCTTAACATTCATATACTAATTATTTAAGGATATAAAAGCGTAGAACACATTAATTGTAGATGTGACTTTTTATTCTTTTATTGAAAACTTTGCATGAGATGAGATGCATGCCTAAATAAAGATTACTATATTTTAAGAAGAGTTAAAATTATGAAGGTTTTTGGAATTGCTTTGCTTTAAACTGATGGATGAGATAGGCTGAAGGTGGAATATAACTTTTTGTATTTTCATTTTGTATACAAAGTGAATGATTGATTTATAATGAATAATCAATAGAGACAAAAAAAAATACATATGAATTTTAGAGAGTGTCGCGCGTATTGTTGAGACCATTATTGATTAGAGTAATCAATATAAAATTTTTTTAGAGTATTAATATAATTAGAATATGTTTAAAATTTTAAAAAAGAATTTATCATTTTATCCTTAATTATAAACACATCTAATAGAACGTGTGACCCTATTTTATTAGTGTTAAAAAAATATATACAATTGTGATCGATCTGATCGCCATGGGCTAATTGAAAATAAAAATAGACCCAAAAGCCCATATAAATCTAAGAATTAGGGTAGCAGATAGTAGCCAGCCATTTCCCCGTTCGAATATATGCTTCGCTTGTGGTTGAATCTCCAAGTCTCGTCTCTCCCCTTCCATTACCCCTCCGCCGCCACCACCGCTTCGCCGCCGGGATGGGACGCGTAATCCGTGCCCAGAGGAAGGGAGCGGGGTCGGTTTTCAAGTCCCACACCCACCATCGTAAGGGGCCGGCCAGGTTCCGCAGCCTCGACTACGGAGAGCGCAACGGGTACCTCAAGGGCGTGGTGACGGAGGTCATTCACGATCCCGGCCGCGGCGCACCACTTGCCCGTGTCTCCTTCCGCCACCCCTTCCGCTTTAAGTTGCAGAAGGAGCTCTTCATCGCCGCCGAAGGGATGTACACTGGCCAATTCGTTTACTGTGGTCGCAAAGCCACCCTCATGGTCGGAAACGTACTCCCCCTCCGATCCATTCCTGAGGGTGCCGTTGTCTGCAACGTGGAGCACCACGTCGGTGATCGCGGTGTCCTTGCCCGCGCCTCCGGCGACTATGCCATCGTGATTAGCCACAACCCTGACAACGGTACAAGCAGGTTGTCTTTTGCCCCTTGTTTCGTTTATTAGTGCGTATTTGTTTATTCGACTAGAATTTTGAGTGGTGGAAAAATTCATCTTTTTTTTTTTCTTTTTAAAGTAACGAGTATGATGTATTCTCTTATTTTGTTTGCCAAATAAAAACATGATCTTTGTTGTTTAAGAAGCACGATATAACAATCTAACTCTTAATTTAGTACTGATCTTAGTATAGTACAGAATTGATTGTCTTGTTGCTGATCTGATTATCATTTGTGCATTTGTTAGTACAGCATTCTACTACTAGACTTGCTTAGATTATCTTAGTAATGATTCTTGTCCTGAATAAATAGTTGGGACACACTTGACAACTGTTGTATCAGAGGGAAGGGGGAAACTTAAATTGTTAGCAACGAATATATGTTGGAAAGACTTGCAGATCCAAGCTGCAAACATGTAAGAGGAGTTATAGGCTCATTTGGTTGCCTATTTTGCTTGCTCATTGATTACTACTGTGAAATGGAAGTGGCATTGCCAAGTGATTCATTGATTTGTTCCTATCAGGATCTTCAATCAATTATCATGTACTACGATTCAAATGAGGAGAATTTGTTGACAGTTAGAATTTATTTAGACTAGACAAAAAAATCCAGCTCATTTAACTGACTCCTTTCATTGTAGTATTTTGGTAGAGTTTTTTGCAAGGTTTGAAAAAGCATGTACACAGTTTGTAGTCTACTCATTGCATAGTGCATATGCGGTATGCATTGTCATCATACAGTTTGTATTAAAAAATATGCATATTGAAATCTAAGAAATTTATTGCTTGTAAAACAGGTTTAAGTTAACACTTAAAAGTTAAGTGGCTACATATGATAGATTTGGATTTTAAGTATAGTTATAAACCAATATCCAACCCAGTGTATCAATTGATTACATCACATGTGGTCCTGGACATTTACATCCACTGGTTAACTGCTAATTAGTTGATTTTATTCTAGACCGAAAAATTTTGGTTATGAAGTAGATTAACAAACTGTGCTTCTTTTCACATATAGAAATCTGAAATTCAGACTCTTTTTTTCTTCCACACCATAAGTCCCCTTTTGATATTCATCTTGTGAAAGAGTACGAAAACAAGATAAAATTTTCTTATTTGATCATATTTGAAGGGAACTTTGGGATTGCTAAATCATGGATAAGATATCTATATAAAGTAACAAAACCATCATAGTATTTTTTACTCCCATGAAACGAAGGTCATGTAAATAAGTTCAACATTCAAAAATGAAACATATTTTATTTTTGTGCATAGTAATAAAAGTAATCAAATTAATCTATCTTTATATCGGTATAACAAGTACCAAATACCAATAGATTATCAAAACATAAACAAATGTAAAAAATAATTTATTAGTACATATGGATCCATAAATATTGATATAAAATCAGAATAACTAACTTGCAATTATATTTTATGTAGGATATTAAAAAAATTTCTTAATCTATTTATTGTTAGAGTAGGTTAACATATGTAAAGGAGTAATAAAAATAACTAAAAATTAAATCAGACTATCTTCATATTGATATAACAATTACTAATAGTTAATCAAACATAAACAAATGTAAAAAAAAAATTATTCATGGATCCATAAGTAGTTATACAACAACGACAATCAAAGCTTATCCCACTAGGTGAGTTCAGCTGGATCCATAGTACTTATATAAAATTATAATAATCAACTTGGAAATTGGACAATCTAATTAAAGGTAAAAATGGCATTGGACTTTTCAAGTTATAAAGGTATATTAACCCTGGTTTCCTGGGAACTGGTCATTTTGCATGTCCGATTCATGAGCTAAGCCAATCTGGAGAAATGTGATTCTGATTTTTCCATTCCAACTGGTGGTCCAGTCCGATTTTTATGACTATACTTTTAATTTAATTTCGTTTGATTTGAATTTTAGTTTAAATCAATCAAATAAGATTTTTGAACTGCCATATACTGGTCATATATGATCCTCTTTAACTATTTGCTTGGGTTGCTTCTTATGGGGTTGGGGCTCAAGTAGGCTTTCTAAAACCATGGTTCGTTATGTATTCTGATCAGATCTTGGTCATCAAAACCATGATATAGAGAACATGTAAATAAAAACACCTGTATTTTCAGCGTTAAGGCTCATAACTTTTGCATCCTGAACAAATAGACATTTCTTGATATTTTCATGGTTGGGTGGTAGTATAACCGAAAATAACAGTATTTCAGTGCATGAACATCATTATAAAAAGTAGTCTCATAGAAGTGATCTTGATGTTTTGGGAAGCTATTTAGTGTTTTCCTTGTTTTGTATGATGTCCACTCATGTTCTCGTGCAGCTTCTTCAGATCTTTTTCCTTTGCAACCATTTTGTGTATGAATGTTATCATCCTCTGCCCAACTTAGAATGGTTCCTAGTTGCTATGTTCTTACCAACTCTTATCAATAATAGGATCAAGCTTCCCTCTGGTGCCAAAAAGATTGTTCCAAGCAACTGCCGTGCTATGATAGGACAGGTTGCGGGTGGTGGTAGAACTGAGAAGCCTCTCCTCAAGGCTGGCAATGCGTACCACAAGTTCAGGGTGAAGAGAAACTGCTGGCCGAAGGTCCGTGGTGTGGCAATGAATCCTGTTGAGCATCCTCACGGAGGAGGTAATCACCAGCACATTGGTCATGCCTCTACCGTCCGCAGGGATGCTCCTCCTGGGCAGAAGGTTGGCCTCATTGCTGCAAGGAGAACAGGCCGTCTCAGGGGTCAGGCTGCTGCCACTGCCTCGAAGGCAGACTAGGCCTTAGATTGCTTGCGGGCATTTTAAATTACTCAAGCGAAATTTCATTTCACACAAGTAACAGATTTTGATGGTTTGCTAGCTTTTGGTTGGACTAGATTGCACCTTGATGCGCATCTTGATTTGTTTTCTGCCATTTTTTTTGTAATTCATGCTTAAGTTTTTGCTGCTCATCCATTGGGTTGGTTTAATAAACATTTTGATTAATTTATATTAAGCATCAAACGACTGAAGCTGGGCTGATGCGGCTTGGATTGGATAGCATGAGTTTGGTGAATTTTAAACTGCTTTTACCGAACCTAGGAAAATTTCCAAAATATTTAAATCACACATCTTATATTTAAAATTATCAAATTACATGTTCAGGATTCATTTTACCTTTTTGCATTTATCTGATTTGTGTTTATAATATGTAATTTTTTTAAAAGATTGATTTATATTAAAAAAATTATTTTTTAAAATATATTATCTTAAATTAATGATCAAGGGTCGGATATAATCAAAAGAATTAATCGAATATATAAAATTTAGTTTCATATCATTTTAAATTTTATGTTTTAATCTTTTAATTAAATCGGCTATAAATTTAGAAAGTTTGGAATGATATTGAATTAGATTTTATGTATTGTCTAGTTTTTTTATTATATTCATGTATTTAAAAATCAATTTGATATATCGTATTGAGAATAGTAATTTTTTAATACAAATTAAAATTTTAATTATTTTTATAAAAAAGAATTTTAATCTATTGCTATAGTGTAGCTAGCAATTGATTAAACTTATGTTCATGATTACATAAACAACTTGAATCGATTGTTATAGTGTAGCAATAAATTATTTTTTAAAAATTAAAAAATTAATTTGTGTACAAAAAGTCATCGTTTTCAATATATTGTATCATAGATATAATCAAGAGAACTCGATGAATACATGAGACTTGGTTTTATGTCCTTCTAAACTCACTAGGTTCATTAGCCATTTTGACCAAAATCGATTGATGGACCTAGAGAGTTCGAAATGACATTAAATCATATTCTATGTGTTCATCTAGTTCTCCTGATTATATTTTACTCTTGAATATTAATTTTATATAATATATTAAGAGTAGTAATTTTTTAAAACATGAATGTGCACAAAAAATATAATTCGTGTTAAAAAATTTACTGTACTCTGGATATTGGGTCAAATTAATATTTGAGAGCCAGACGAACACATAGAATATGCTTTCATGTTATTTCGAGCTCTCTAGGTTCATCTACCAATTTTGTCCGAAACTATTCAAAATCGGTTGATGAACCTAGAGAGATCGAAATGACATGGAACTAGTTTTTTATGTTCGTCTAGTTTCTTGATTCTATCCATGTCCTTAAATATCAATTTGACATACTATATTGAAAGTAATAATTTCTTGAAGATGAATGTGTTCGAAAAATTTAATTCGTATTAAAAAATCACCACACTAAATATATTAAGTCAAATTGATATTTGAGGGCATTAATATAATCAGGAGAGCTAGACCAATATTTAGAACCTAGTTTCATGTTATTCTGAGTTTTCTAGGTTCATCAATCAGTTTTGACCGATTTCGGACAAAATGGGTAAATAAACTTAGAAGTTCAAAATGATATAAAATCAAGTTCTATATGTTTCTCTAGTTCTCCTAATTATATCAATGTTCTTAAATATCAATTTAACCCAATATATGAGTGCAGTAATTTTTTAGCACGAATTAGATATTTTAGACACACTCATATTCAAAATATCACTATTGTCAACATATTGTGTCTTGATGTTTGAGGGCATAGAGCATAGATATAATCAGAAGAACTAAACGAACACATAAAATTTGGTTTCATGTCATTCCATGCTCTCTAGATCTATTAGTCGATTTTGGCCGATATTGACTATTGGACCTAAGATCTTAGAATAATATGAAATTAAGTTTTATATATTCGTTTAGTTCTCCTGATTATATTTATTCTCTCAAATATCAATTTAACATAATATATTGAGGACAATAATTTAATTATGAATTAATTTTTTATCGTTAAAATTTTTTTAATTATAACAATTGTTAGAGTATAGTAATCGATTAAAGTTGTTTATGTAATTATGAACATTAACTTTAATTGATTGCTACATGATTAAAATTATTTTTTTAAAATGATTAAAAATTTGATTCATATTAAAAAAAATCATTGCCTTTAATATAATATGATAAATTATTGTTTAAGAGCATGTATATATTCTGATAAACTAGACGAATACATGAACTTGATTCTATATCATTTCAAGTTCTCTAGGTCCAATCAATTGATTTTAGCTAAAACTGACTAATGAACATAGAGGGCTTGGAATGATATCAAACCAAGTCTTATTTGTTTTAACTAGTTATCATTGTTGGTGCCCTGGTTAGTTTTGATGTGATTAACCAAGTTAAGTTGGTCCAGTTCGTTTTTGATCACTCTGTCTAAGTGTACATGAACTTACGAGCAAAGGAAATCGAGAGTAAGACGTAGTGGACAAGAAGATTGAACGAGGGAAACGAGCTGACAGGCTCGGTGCATTCAAGGGACGCGGAAGCTACAGAAAAGTACACTGGTGGAGCGAGAAGGACGTGCGTGATGTCCGAGAGACGAGAAGTCGAAAGGAAGGACGCTCGAGGGGCGAAAGACTAGAGTCGAGTTCGGGTGAGCCTAACTCCGGTTGGTCAGAAATCACCTAAAGAAGACCCGCTGAAATTTGGTCAGCAAGCTACTCACCAATGGCTTCTCGGGCGCCCGTATGGATATGGGCGCCCGGGATCTCTGGCGCCCGTATGGATACGGGCGCTCGGGATCTCGGGCGCCTCTGTGTATACAGACGCCCGATAGTCTATACTTATCACTCAATCTATCGTTTGTGACCACTGCGTAACAAATAACATCCAAGACAAGTGTCAGGCGCCCTGGAGCACTTGGGTGCCTCAGTACTACCACGTCAACAAATGGATAAGTTTGTCCGACGATATAAATAAGCCCCTAGAGCTCAGTATTAACTCACCCATCAACTGCATACAATTCATTTCTTAGTTTTCTTCTGTCTTGTGCTTTAAAGTCTGTAAAAGGTTTCTCTGCCAGAAGGAGATTTTGAGAGTGAGCTTTAGTCGTCTTGGATTAGCAACCACCTAGCAACCAAGTAAATTTCTGTGTCTGAACCTTTTACTAGTTTAATTTGTTTATGATTGTTTTAACTAATTATTATAACTGGAAAAATCGAGCAGTTTCTGATTGAGAAGGCAACAACGCAATTGTTTCCATGGAGAAAGAAAGTTGCTTCATGTTGGAGCTCAACCTTTTGATTGGAGAAGACATATTGCTCACGCAATTTGGAGTTGCTCACGCAACTTTGAATTGCTCAGAGCACAAGTTGGAGTTGTGGAGTTGCTCAGAACACAGGTTGCTCACGCAACTTGGAGTTGCTCAGAACACAGGACCTCCAAGATATTTGTTGCTCGGGCGCCAGAGGTGGAGGAAAGAAATAGTAGGGTTTTGTGTTTGGATTTTCTTCTTCCTTGGAGTGGTTGGCAGCAACCCTTTGGCTAGGGCATGGTTGGCGCAAGGAGAAGGGATCGACTTGGTGACAACAGTTCTTGGTAGATCGTCACCCACATGATGTCCAAGAGGGGAGGGTCATACGGTAGAAGATCATAAGGTAAGAGAGGTATATTTCTCTCTTGTGTCTTTTTAGTTTCTATCATTTCATGTGAACTTTTAATTAATTATCATGTTTGATTATTTGTTTAATTAATGGTTGATAATTAATTAATGGACCCCGATAATAAACGCAAAAATCGGCGATCCACTCGTTGTCTTTTCCACGGTCGATTAGTTAGGCGAATTACAAGGCCTGATCTTTGAAATTGGCTAAGTTGTAATTTGAACCGATTGATACGATGACGAGATGGTCGTTTGAGAGACGGGTCTCCATTCGGATTAATTCTTTTTTAATCCGTGGATATAGAGAGGTCTCTCAAGGACGACCAGGTATTCGCTTAGGAAACCCGCTAAGCCATACCCAACAGTCCTTAGCTCTCGGATGTTCCTATGGTCCAAGAATATCCTGACGTGTTTCCATATGAGCTTGCTGGGTTGCCTCCCAGAAGGCAAGTTGAGTTCATAATCGAGTTGATTCCGGGGTCAACACCGACCTCAAAGGCTCAGTATCGTATGACGCCTAAGGAGTTGGATGAGCTAAAGGTTCAGCTTTAGGAGTTGCTTGACAGAGGATTCATTCGTCCTAGTGTTTCACCATGGGGATCTCCAGTGTTATTTGTGAAGAAGAAGGATGATTCTCTGAGATTGTGCATCGACTATAGACACTTGAATGCAATGACCATTAAGAATAAATACCCTGTACCACGGATTGAAGATTTATTGATCAGTTGAAGGATACATCAGTGCATTCCAATATTTATCTGTGCTCTGGATTGTTGGGTTTCCTCGACGGTTGCTTGCATGGGAAACCTCTCCATGTCCCCGGATTAAAATTTCTTCAATCCGAATGGAGAACAATTTCCCAAACAACCGACTCATCGTCGTACTAACCGATTTGAGCGACCGCTTGAACAAAATAGTTGTTCAAGCAATCTCACTCACCTAATGATTAGCCACGGAATAGACGATGAATGGATCGCCGGTTTTTGTGTTTATCATCGGGGTCCATGACAATAATTAAACATACAATAATTAATTAAACAAGATCAAATGAAAGGAACCAAAACAAAAAGTTATATCTCTCGTTTACCTCACGATCTTCTATTGTATGACCCAACCTCTTCTTGGACTTCGAGTGGGCGACGATCTTCCAAGAACCGAAGTCAACAAGACCAAATCAAAGTCTTCTCCTCCTTCTTCTTCCATGGCCGAAACCCTAGTTCTCTTTCCATCTTGCTTCCGCCAAGAAGGAAGTGGAACTTCCTTCTCCTTGTGACCGTCGGCTCCCAAGAGTGAAGAGAAAGAAGAAGATGAAGAAGAAGAAGAAGAAGAAGAAGAAGATGTATCTCCTTCACCAACCCTAACCGAGCAACCTCTCTCCCTTCATCTTGCTTGCGGCGCCAACACCACCAAGAGGAGAGGTTCTCCTTGTTGACGCCGAACCTCCTTCTTTTCCACTTGTTTCTGCACGCCACGAAGGAGGAGATGAACTCCTCCTTATCCTTGTGATCGCCGGCCACGAAGTGGTATGGAAGAAGGGAGGAGAAGGAGAAGAGAAGGAAGAAGTTTTCTTCCTTCTTTTCCCACCGCCGGTGCAACCCTAGGAGAGAGGGGAGAGAGAGAGAGAGGAGAGGCTTAGGGTTTGCTTTTCTTGGATGGTATGCCTTGGTCTCATGACTCATGAGGTATTTATAGGATACAATAGGGGCCATGAGGAGGAGTTGGGTCTTGGCCACCCAATGGATCAAAACCCGATCCATTAATGATGCTTCAATCCACTAAAGGATCATCATTGATCTACCTCACCAACCCCCATATTTAAATATGGGCTCCACCTATTATGTGTACAAAATCTTCATGTGTTTAAGATATCGAAAGTCCATTAATTAATTAAATTATTTACAATTTAATTAATTAACATCTAACTCCATGAGTAGTACCACTCAACGTTATCATCATGTCGGACCAAGTCCACCTGTAGGATTTAACATGATGAGCTTTATGAGCTCTTCAAGGGGACATCATCAACCTGACTCACCAGGACATGGTTTCCTTCTATAATCAATGACACACCATGTAAATAATTTTATTTCCCAACTTACTAGGTCTATCGATTTAACAAATAAATCTCGCCCATTGGTAAATCAAAGAAATAGATATTAAGTACATGTGTCCGTTATTATATTGGGTTTAAGAGCATGTACTCCATAATAATTGAGGTCTGATTCAATTATATAGTCAGTATAAATTGAATCACCTCTATATCGGTCCTGCTCAATACACACAAAGTGTACTATTATAATTCTATGGTCAAGATAAACTAATACCAAATTACACTACAACCATGCCAATGGTTTGTCCAAAACCATTTAGGTTGTGAGCCTCTACTTATACTCTACAAGGGATTGATAACATGATCTTCTGTGTGGTACCACACACCATGTTATCTACAATGTAAAGTATCAGACAATATGCACATAGATAACCAATATAAATATGCAAACAATGATCATGTGATTCTCATTCAAAATGTAGATGTCTATACAAAAGCTAGACTTTTAGTATACATCCTAACAATCTCCCACTTATACTAAAAGACTATGCTGTCATCACAATACCATACATCTGACTCCCATACCCTCCACATGCCTATCAAAAGCTCTCGCTGGAAGGGCCTTAGTGAAAGGATTTGCCAGGTTGTCCTTTGATGCAATCTTAGTGACAATAACTTCTCCTCGCTTTACGATCTCTCGTATCATGTGGTACTTGTGCTCTATGTGTTTACTTGCCTCATGGGCTTGTGGTTCCTTCGAGTTTGCAACTGCACCACTGTTATCACAATAAATTGTCACAGCTCTGGGCAACCCAGGAATCACATCCAAGTCCATCAAGAAGTACCTGAGCCATACAGCTTTTTTGGCCGCCTCAGAGGCTGCCTCATACTCAGCTTCTATGGTGGAGTCCGCCACGCATTTCTGCTTGACACTCCTCCATACTATGGCTCCACCTCCTAAAGTAAACACAAACCCTGAGGTAGACTTGCTTTTATCCCTATATGATTGGAAGTTAGAATCCGTATAACCCACAGGGAGTAATTGATCTGCTTGGTAAACTAGCATATAATCCCTAGTCCTTCTCAGGTACTTCAATATATGCTTGACTGCAATCCAATGTCCCTATCCTGGATTACTCTGATATCTGCTAACCATGCCCATGACAAAGCAGATATCCAGTCTCGTACATAGCATAGCATATATGAGGCTTCCCACAGCCGAAGTATAGGGAACCACCTTCATCTCCTCTATCTCTTTTGATGTTTTAGGACGCATTTCCTTAGATAGAGGTACTCCATGCCTGAAAGGTAGAAAATCTTTCTTAGAGTTTTCTATGCTAAAACGAGCTAGGACAGTGTCTATGTATGAAGTATGAGATAAGCACAACATCCTTTTCTTGCGATCCCTTATAACTTTGATCCCAAGGATGTGTCCTGCTTCTGCCAAGTCCTTCATATCAAACTGTTTAGACAACCATACCCTTACGTTTGATAACACTTTAATATTGTTGCCAATACGCAAAATACCATCTACGTATAGTACAAGAAATACTACTACGTTTCCATCACATCTTTTGTATACACAAGACTCATCTGGACTTTGAATAAATCCATACGACTTGATTACCTCATCAAAGCAGATGTTCCATGATCGTGAAGCTTGCTTCAATTCATAAATGGACTGATTAAGCTTACACACAAGATGCTCTTTGCCCTTTGCAATGAATCCCTCTGGTTGCTTCATATAGATGTTTTCCTCAAGACTTTCGTTAAGGAAAGCTGTCTTGACATCCATCTACCAAACTTCATAGTCCATATGAGTGGCAATAGATAAGAAAATTCGGATAGACTTAAGCATGGCTACCGACGAAAATGTCTCCTCATAATCGATACCCTCTTTCTGAGTATACCTTTTCGCAACAAACCTTGCTTTGAAGGTCTCTACCTTCCCGTCTGATCCTCTCTTTCTCTTGTAGATCCACTTGCATCCAATGGTTTTTATACCATTGGGTGGTTCTACTAGCACCCAGACATGATTAGAATCCATAGATTCAATCTCAGAATTCATCGCCCTTTGCTACGATACCGCATCTTTATCTTGGAGTGCTTCATCATAGGTCCAGGGATCTGGTTCATATTCACCAGGGACCAAGTCCGAAGACTCTACCAAGAACATTAATCTATCGGGTTGTCTAACAACTCTCCCACTGCGATAAGGTACTACCTGTGTATCCTTTGTGACACGCGGTGCAGTCACTTGTGGTATGTCCTCCTATATTGTTGGTACTGAAGTTGGAACTTCCCCTCTCAATTCCTAAAGAACAATCCTACTCATGGGCTTGTGGTTCATCACATAATCTTCCTCTAAAAATCGGGCATTCATGCTAACGATTACCCTCTGATCTTAAGGACTTTAGAACAAACCACCTTTCGTTCCTCTAGGATAGCCTACGAACAAGCGTACTTCTGTATGAGATTCCAACTTATCAGTATCTCCCTTCAGCACATGTGTTGGACTACTCCAAATCCGAATATGTCTCAGACTAGGTTTTCGCCCAGTCCACAATTCTGTGGGAGTAGTGTTGAGGCAATCGACCCTAAAATGATTGGAAGATCATGATTTTGATGTGTGTGTGTGAATATGTTTAAGGTTAGAGTGTTATATTGTATTTGATATGTGTGATTGAGTTTGCAGGACTTGGAGAATCACACATGGTGAACACATCCGAGGGACGAGAGCCGAGGGAGGAGGACTTCAAGGGCAAGCCGGGAAGTGAACTTCAAGGGCACACGTGAAGGGTGGCATGGAGGCAAGCCAAGGGAAGGTTTGTGTGCGCATCCGAGGGACGAGAGCCAGAGGAAGATGACTTTAAGGGGCGAGCCAAGGGAGTGAACATGAAGGCATACGTGAAGGAGAAGGTTCGAAGTAGTTGTGACTGAGCTGAGAGGCAGGGCAGTCGACTGGCCAGAGGGCAGCCGACTGCCAAAACTCACAGAGAGTTTACAGTCTCGAACCAATCGACTGCCCCTGGGGTAGTCAACTAGTAACACCCCAAAACTAGCGGTTGTCTAGCAATTAATGCTAGACCAGTCGATTGCCCCAGGGGCAGTCGACTGGTGCGGGTCTGGACAGATTGCGAGTTTGCCCTGTTCTCTTATAAAAAGAGAACCTTTTTGCACGTGAAATGGTACAGTTTCGTACTGTAACGAGGTGCTATTCATGCTTCGAATCTTCTCATCTTCCACTCTCTCCAATCATTGTATTCTGTAAAGAGGAAGACAACAACGCTGTAAAGGTTTCTCCTCCTAAAGGAGACTTTTCATAGTGGAGGTGGAGTACGTGCGTGGATCCTTGGATTAGTCACCCATTTGGGTGGATACCAAGTAAATTCCGGTGTTAGCATTGCTCTTTCTTGTCCTTTGCATATTATTGTTTGTATGACACTAACTTCTGTGTAGAGAATTCAAAGAAACGTGCTATTCACCCCCCTCTAGCAACGTTGTCGATCTATCAATTGGTATCAGAGTCGGTTCGTTTAGGAAGAGCTCACCGTCGACCGGAGCAAAGTTAAATGACGTTTCAAGAGGGATACAGCACTACACGACCACCCTTCTTAACGAGAATGACTTCGTGTACTAGAAAGGTAGGATGCAGTACTATCTTATGAATGATATTGAAAACTTGATTAGTATTGTAGATGGATTCGATACACCCGTCGACGAAAGAGGAGAGCCGACACCCATGAGATTGTGGTCGAAGGAGATCATGAAGAGGGCGCAGTCAAATGCCAAGGCCACCACCACACTTCAGTGCGGGCTCTCAAAGGAGCAACTCAACAAGGTGGGGCCATTCAGGAGCGCCAAAGAGTTGTGGGACAAACTGGTGGAACTGAACGAAGGGTCCAACGAGTCCAGAAGAGCAAAGAAGAACTTGTTCGTGGCTCAATGATGACCGCGTGTCGTACCACGAGTATCAAATACAATTGAAGTATCGAACTCCTCTAAACTAATGTAGCATAGAGTAACTCGAGTCGTCTCCCAACGAATGTAGTTGATGCATGATAAACCTTAAGATCGTATGTTATTGCTTTTGGGTTTTAGATATTGAACTGGGGTTTGGATTTGAATGTTAAGACTATGAAGAGAAATAGTGAAGCAAGTATGAAATCTAATTCTAATTAATGAAAGACAATGCAGGTAAGGAAATCTAAATTAACCTAACTACAATTGCAGAAAAGAAAAGGACAACTTGAAATTAAGCATTAACAAAACTAAACATGATACAAAACCTACAGCATTAAAGAAATCTAATTTGACCTAACCTATTGCATTTAAATGAAGACATGTAACTTAAAGCAATAGAAAGAGCAATACAAAACAAAAGTTAAGCAACTAAGAAACATCACGATTGAAGGTAACTGTTGAAGAGGCATTTGACCGAACACAAGATAGGCATGCTAAAAATTGCTTCAAGTACGTGCAATTTGATATGGGAAAGATCTATCCAATACAAACATTCAACAATCTATCACAAACATTCATCAATTAAGAACAATCAACATTCACTATCAACACAATCTGATGAAGAAGCTGTTGGCTGTGAAGAGTGAGCTCTTGCCGGTTGATGAAGATGATCCCGGAAGAGCTGCGAGAGCTGTTCTGCTATGAAGAAGTGGATCTGAATCTGATGAAGGTTGGATGAAGAGCTACTGATCAGCTAAAAGAAAGAACTGCTGTAAAGGAATGCTATGAAGGAATTGCTGTAAAGGAATTGCTGTAAAGAAATTGCTGTAAAGGAATTGCTGTAAAGAAGTGGATGCCGGATCAGTTGGCGTCTAGGGTTCCCTGATGAAGTTTACGTCCGGATGAAGAACGAAGGTGGATGATCGCCTCTCAATCCTGCCCTCCCTCCACCCGAGAGAGAACTGGATAGAAAGTCGACCGGCCGGAGGAGATGGTGAGATGGTGAGATGGTAGGAGGTCAGCTAGGGTTCGAACCCCGGGCCCTAGCTTGTGCGATGG
Organism: Boesenbergia rotunda; assembly: GCA_024364735.1. Lineage (NCBI taxonomy): Eukaryota > Viridiplantae > Streptophyta > Magnoliopsida > Zingiberales > Zingiberaceae > Boesenbergia > Boesenbergia rotunda. The sequence goes on along the minus strand of JAGFNQ010003729.1, from coordinate 91,723 downwards.
CGTGCATTCTGCTTGGTGTTGGTGGTCGGCGGTGAAGGTGGATAATCGCCTCCCAATCCTGGCCTCCCTCCACCCGAGAGAGAGATGGATAGAAGGTCGACCGGCCGACGGCGGGAAGATGGAGAGCGGCCGACGGCGGGAAGATGGAGAACAGCCGTCGGCCTTGGTGGAGGAAATGGAGAAGGTGAAGAGAGGATCGATCGGGGTCGAGTCGATGGAGAAGAGACATCCAGTGCCCTCTAGGTTCCTCCCTTTGTGTGTGTGGGTTCAGCCCATGGATGAGTTCGGCCCAGAGCTCACAACTCAGCCCTTGAGTTCGGTTTCTTCAGCCCAAGACTCTGATTTCTTCAGCCCAGGACTTTGATTTCTTTAGCCCAGGACTTTGATTTCTTTAGCCCAGCAGCCCAGTCCAGGAGTTCGTCCCAGCTCAGTCCAGTCCAGCCTCTTCTTGGGTCCAAATTGGGTTGGCCGAATTGAACTATCTTCATTTGAATTGAACCAAGCCTGGGTCCAAGGTCCAATCTTTAATTCCCTACAAAAATCATGAGATAATACCAAAATTTAGAGGAAATTATAATGAGCTCCGAAAATATATCCTAATCGTAAAATATGATATAAACATGATTTAAACATACGAGAGGATAAAATATGCTAAATAAATGAGCAAATATAATGACATAAAATGCCAGTTATCACTCAACTCCAATCCCTGTTCATGAAGAGCAACGAAACTGTCAGTTAGCTGCATGGAAGGGTGAAGGAGATCATCAACGAACTCCATGTGATTGGAGAAAAGATTGAAAACCGAGATCTCGTCAGGTACATCCTACAAGCCTTCCCAAGAACAACTTTGTGGGCATCAATGGTTGATGCCTACAAAGTATCAAGGAATTTATCCTTAGTTAAATTAGATGATCTGTTCTGTGAATTTGAATTGCACGAGCAAGCTAATGTCTCGGCCAAAGAGAAAGGTATAGCTTTTATTGCAGAAAAGGAGAAGAAGAAGAGGAAGGAGAAGAGGAAGGTGGTCTACTCCTCCTCATCCGACTCAGAGGAGTCCAGCGCCTCTATGGATAACGACCAAGAGGCTTTCATGGTAAGAAAAATGCGTAGGGCTTTCAGAAGTTTTTCTAACTAGTCTTATGCTAGGAAAGGGTCCAAAGGCAAGGGTAAGGCCAAGAACATCATCTGCTACAACTGCCACCAAGAGGGACACATGAAGAACGAGTGCCCTCAACTAAAGAGAAGAGATGAAAAGAAGGAGGAGAAGAAGAAAGGTGACAAGAAGAGGTCGAAGGGAAAGGAGAAGAGTGCCACCAACCTTAAGGCGAGTTGGGATGATCCTTCATCCTCGGAGGAAGAAGAGGAGCAAGTGTCTCACTTTGCTCTCATGGCAGTGGACTCATCAGAGTCATCAGATAATGAAAGAAGCTCAAGCAGTGATGAAAGCGACTCATCCTAATCATCATCCGAGTCAGAAGCTTCGGTAAGTGAGGTATACCACTTACCCTCCTCTACATTAGTTAAAATTATTTCTAGCACTAACATGGATTTAGCTAAAGCTAGAAGTAAGATCAAGGATCTAAAAGATGAAATTGTCATGTTTAGAGTAGAGTGTACAAAACTTAAGGAAGACTTACATGCTTATTCTCTTACATAACATGATTCATGTTTTGAAATTGAAAATAAGGAACTAAGGAAAAAGGTAGAGGACCTCACAAAGGCACTTAGAAAATTTCAAGTGAGGTCTAGCAACTTAGATATGATAATTAATAGTCAAAGGACCGTTTATAACAAGACCAGATTAGGATATAGGCCAAAGACAAAGGAAGTGACCTTTGTCTCACTCATGGGTAGGATTGGTGCATTTAGGAGACAAGGGACTAAGGGAAACATCAAGAGGACATGGGTACCTAAGAGATTTTTAAATGATGCTTGTGGATCAAAAATTTGGGTACCAAAAGAGTATGTTTTCCATGTTGTATAGGTGAAGGTGAAGGAGGCCTCAACCATGTGGATAGTAGATAGTGGATGCTCAAGACATATGACCGGAGATGTGAGCAAGTTCACTACTATTAGCTACTTAAGAGAAGGGACGGTCTCCTTTGGAAATAGTGGAAAACTGAAAATTATTGGTAGGGGCACCATTGAGGTATCTCCTATAATTTTCATACATAAGGTACTTTTAATTAAAGACATGAAGTTTAATTTACTTAGTGTATGTCAGTTATGTGATGCGGGCTATATGGTTGAATTCCATGCTAGAAAGTGCCTAATAAGACAAAATGAATCCGATAATGTTATACTAGAACGATATAGAGAGGCTAACTTGTATTATCTTGATCTTGCTTTTGCTACTAACAATTTGGCTAAGTGTTTCATGTCTAAAGAAGAAGAAGGGTGGTTGTGGCACCGGAGGCTTGGACATGTCAACATGAGAAGCATTGCAAGAGTGGCCAAGGAAGAGTTGGTGAAGGGGCTACCTATGATTAAGTATGAGGAGACAAAATTGTGTGATACATGCCAAGAGGGTAAGCAATCAAAATCATCACACAAAGGTAAAATCCTAACTACTACTACTTTACCATTAGAACTCTTACACATTGACTTGTTTGATTGCCATAGTACTCCCTCACTAGTAGGGAGTAAATACTGTTTAGTTATAGTAGATGATTTTTCTAGGTTTACATGGGGTTTCTTTATGAAACATAAGGATGATACCTTAGAAAATTTTATAGCGTTCAGTAAAAAGGTAGAAAATGAAAAACACCTCAAAATTAACCGAATTAGGAGTGACCACGGTGGGGAGTGTTGGTGCAGGAAGCACCATATCGAACCTTGTTTTGATATTGGCAAATGATTCAAAGTTAAGTCTATTTGTGATCTAATGTTGCTACTCAAGTGTGCAGGAAAAGTCCTAGCGAAGGGCTGCTAGGCACCTGGCGAAGGACTACCAGGATCCCAAGTCCTAGCGAAGGGCTGCCAGGCAACTAGCGAAGGGCTGCTAGTCACCAAGTCCTAGCGAAGGGCTGCTAGGCAACTAGCGAAGGGCTGCTAGTCACCAAGTCCTAGCGAAGGACTGCTAGGCAACTAGCGAAGGGCTGCTAGTCACCAAGACCTAGCGAAGGACTGCTAGGCACCGGGCGAAGGACAGCTCGGTATCCAAGACCTGGCGAAGGACCGCGAGGCAAAAGTCCAACTAGAGGAGCGGTTGGCATCAGGTACATTCTCCCGAGAGGAGTAGGTGAGGACGCGTTCCCCATCGAGGGAACAGTAGGCGTCGGTTCGACCTAGGGTTCCATTTTGGAGGCCCAAAGTCAGAACCAAGACAGCTAAGGTTGTATAAACTAACAATTTATTATTTCATTGTGTTTTGGACTAACCCTGGATGCAAGACCGAAGGAACGTGTGTCTGCAGCTCAGAGAGCCTCAAAGGAATGAGGCAATAGTTGACCAGGGTGCCCGGAGTGTCCCGGGCGCCCCCAAGGTGAACACAAAACACAAGAAAGCAAAGCAAGCTTTGACAGTTCAACTCCCGGGCGCCCCCGTGCTCCCGGGCGCCCCCGTGCTCCCGGGCGCCCCCAGCACCAACTGCCGAAGCAGCTCCCTTCGAAGCCAGCAGATGACACTTTGACCCGGTCAATCTGGGCACCCCGAGCGCTCCGGGCGCCCCGGTCAAAACTGATCCCGAAGGTAAAGGGATCAGACGCTGACCGAGAAATTGGCGGATCAAAGGACACGTGGGAGGGGGGGGGGCGCCCCCGACGTCCCGGGCGCCCCCAGGCCCTATATAAAGTGCCCTCGGCCCCAAGCTTCGAACAACACTTGAATTCAACGCTTTAACACTCTTCTGCTCCCGCGCTCTGCCCCGGAAACCTTCCAACTCGAGCTGACGACGTCCTGCTGCTCCGGAAAAAGTCAATCCACTCCGGACGTCGGTAAAGAAGAGTGATTTTCAATTTACTGCACTTACTCTGTAATCAATATTTGTAAATTGTTTTTGCGCCTATATAGAATTGCCCAAAGTAAATGGTCAACGACCGTGGGCCTTGGAGTAGGAGTCGACTTAGGGTCCGAACCAAGTAAAACCTCCCGTGTTTGCGTTGTGTGTTTTTGACTTCCGCTGTGCAATTACTCTTAGTTTTCAAATCCGAAAGTTTTCCGATATTCACCCCCCCCTCTATCGGTTCTCTCGATCCAACAAGTGGTATCAGAGCGGGGAAGCTCAAATTTGGTGCAACCACCAATTTGAGAGTTTTTCGCCTTTTTCAATTTTGAATTCTCATTTTTGTACCATAAGTCAGAATTGATAAAACGAACAATTTTTGAAAATTTGTCATAAACTTTTTTTATTATTATTTTAATATTTTTCTCAAAATTCGTGCTACTTTAATTCGAGCAAAATTTTTTTTTAAACATTAAATTCTTACTTTGTCATTATTAATCAGAATTGACAAAATCAACATTTTCAAAAGTTTGTCATAAATTATTTTTATTATTTTATTATTATTCTGCCTTGAAAGTCGTGCAAAATTTTTTTTGGGCTATTTTTTTCCTTCTCCCACACTACTAATCCAAGACCAAGTCTTGGTACATTTCTGTTATTTCTTTTGTGTGCAAGGATTATTTTTAACGGCCAATCAAGAATGGAATAGCATTCGTCCACCTCTCTTCTCTGGTGAAAATTTCAACTCCTGGAGAAGTCAAATGGAATCCCACCTGAAGGCTAATATGGATTTATGGTCGATAATCCAAACGGGGTTCAGATTCCCCACGGAAGATGGAACATCGATCGCTTGGGACAAATTGGACGAACCAACTCTGAGGAAGATCGAGACTGATGCCAGGGCTACAGCAATCTTACAATGCGGCCTGACCAAAGACGAACTGAAGCGGGTCGGATCTTTCAACTGTGCCAAGGAGATGTGGGAAAAGCTAATCAATCTACACGAAGAGAGCTCCGATGTTGAGATCTTAGAAGCTCAAGAACAAGTAGCTGAGACAGACTCGACACCCGACGTCGAAATCAAACCAGAGTCAAATGACGAGCTTTCTGAGACAAAATCGGTAATTAATTTTGAATCATTTTCTGAATTAAGATTAAATAATCAAGCTGATATTGCAATGGTCGAGGAAGGTATAGTTTTTATTGCAGGAAAAACTCCAAGAGAATTGCAAAAGAGGTCTCAACCAATACTTGAGTCCAACTCAGACTCAGAATTTGGCGACGAAGAAGGGGATGATCGGAAGCTGGTCCAGATGACTCGCGACCACTACAAGATGCTAAAGACGGCAAGTATCAAGGGGGAGATTCCCAACCGGGAATCAAAAGGTAAATTTACGATATTTGAAAATCTAATATTTACCTCAAAGAACGTAATTAATTCATACAAAATAGTTAAGGCTAATATGTCAGAAAATTTAATTCCCAACCTTGTTGATTTTAAAAAACCTGAGTATTATTTCGATTATGATGTAACTTAGATCATTTTTTTGTTTGCTTTAATTGGTGTTGTTTGTTATTTTATTTTTGTTTTTTTGNAAACCTAGCCGACATTTTTACCAAGCCTCTTCCCGAATCGGAGTTTACATCCTTAAGAAGAGGGCTTGGAATGTGTTTTGTAGAAGTATAGGATGAACCTTGGGATATTATATTTGAAAAAGTGTGCTTAATCCATTAGGGTGATATATTTAGTTCACTTGTGCTTGTGGCATATTGTTGAATCATTAAAAGTATCAACATATCGAAAACTAGACCAACTATGGGGAAGGCAAGTGTTTAATCAATAGACACTTTGCCCAAAGATCATAGATGGACATTTTAAACCTTTGAAAACCATTTTATGTTTTCTATGCTTTGCCATACCTTTGAAAGATATATGATTGCAAAATTAGATTGTGATTTTGATACAAAACCTAGTGGTTTTCAAGGATTTTGAGTTTTTATCAAATGTCAAGCATGTTTGAAATTTTATATAGACCGATATTTTTCCTTGATAGAGTATATTATTTCAAACATGTCTGCAAAATTTTATAATTTTTAGAATTTTTTTGAATTTCTAGAAGTTTCTGAAATTCGGCTCAGAAACTAAAAATTGGCACTGATAGAGTATCAGTCAACTGCCCCTTAGGGTAGTCGACTGGCACGCCTGTTTTCAGATTCTGAAACCTTTTTCAAAAATCCATATTTCTCTCATTTGATGCCTTGGGTTAAGGTTGTTTGAGGCAATTGTTTTAATGGTGTCAAAGGGGATGGATGGATGGGGTTAAGTTAGAATTTTGACTTAAAATGGATGGTTTAAGTTAGTTGTTTTAACTTAAATCTTGGATGATTAAAAATGGATGAAGACATGGGTTAAGGGGGAGACTAACTCTTAGGTTTTGATATGTCCTATATGTCAATGTTAAGTTGGGCTTGAAACTTAACTTGGATCATGAGTAGAATTGAAAATGGGAAAAGACATGGATTAAGGGGGAGGATACCTCTTAGGTTTTTGATATGCCTTATGTTATTCAAATGCTACTGTTTTATGTTATTGTTGGTTGTTATTTTATCTCTAAACTTAAACATATTGCCACACATAAAAAAGGGAGAGATTGTTGAGGCAATCAACCTTAAAATGATTGGAAGATCATAGTTTTGATGTGTGTGTGAATATGTTTAAGGTTAGAGTGTTATGTTGTATTTGATATGTACGTGATTGAGTTTGTAGGACTTGGAGAATCACACATGGTGAACATATCCGAGGGACGAGAGCCGAGGGAGGAGGATTCCAAGGGCAAGCCGGGAAGTGCACTTCAAGGGCACACGTGATGGGTGACATGGAGGCAAGCCAAGGGAAGGCTTGTGTGCACATCCGAGGGACGAGAGCCAGAGGAAGATGACTTCAAGGGGCGAGCCAAGGGAGTGAAGCTGAAGGCACACGTGAAGGAGAAGGTTCAGAGTGGGTATGACTGAGCTGAGAGGCAGGGTAGTCGACTGGCCAGAGGGAAGTCGACTGCCAAAACTCACAGAGAGTTTACAGCCTCAGACCAGTCGACTGCCCCTGGGGCAGTCGACTAGTAACACCCCAAAACTAGCCGTTGGCTAGCAATTAATGCTAGACCAGTCGACTGCCCAGAGGCAGTCGACTGGTGCGGGTCTGGACATACTGTGAGTTTGTCCTGTTCTCTTATAAAAAGAGGACCTTTTTGCACGTGAAACGGTACAATTTTGTACTGTAACGAGGTGTTGTTCGTGCTTCGAGTCTTCTCATCTTCCTCTCTCTCTAATCATTGTATTCTGTAAAGAGGAAGATAACAACACTGTAATGGTTTCTCCACCTGAAGGAGACTTTTCATAGTGGAGGTGGAGTACGTGCGTGGATCCTTGGATTAGTCACCCATTTGGGTGGATACCAAGTAAATTCTGGTGTTAGCATTGCTCTTTCTTGTCCTTTGCATATTATTGTTTCTATTGCGCTAACTTATGTGTAGAGAATTCAAAAAAAAAAGTGTTATTCACCCCCCCCTCTAGCAATGCCTTTCAATCTATCATTATCTTCGAACTACGTAAAGGTGACGTGTTAGCGATTGTTTGATTTTGTTATTAGTATTTCTGCTTGCGCTACCTAACATTGTAGGAAGAAGAATAAAAAATTGCTATTCACCCCCTCTAGCAAACGGTAATATCCTTGCAAGTGGTATCATAGCGAAGGCTCGCTCTTCTACGGACTAACCGCCGAGAGAGCAAAAAGCTAGAGGAGATGACGATTGAAGAGAAGTTGGGTGATGACATCAATGTTCCACCTCCCTATGATCGCGAAGATTTTGACTATTGGAGGATATGGACATAGACTTGGTTCGGCATGGATTGGAACTACATGATTGCGCTTGAAGAAACATTTGAAGTTCCAAAGGATAAGCACGAGAAAAAGCTCCGACCAAGATATTGGAATAAGGAGCAACAAGCACAACAAAGGCAAACGAAACGGTAATCACAATTTTACTTAGTGTTTTGCCTAATGAAATAATTAGTGGTGTAGGTGAATACAAAAGTGCACATGAGTTATGGAACAAGATTGTAGTATTCCATAAAAACCCTACACAAGCTCAATTAGTGGAAGAGCCCAAGGAAATGAGTTCAACATCCGAAAAAGAGGAGAAAGAGGAAAAAGAAAAAGAGGCATCCATCTCCTCAAGTGAAGTTGCAAAGAAAGTGAAAGATCATCCACTTCATCAAGGGAAGAAGAAGAGGTCTCCACTTCAAGGATTGAGGGGGAGGAGAGACCACCCTTGACACCGGAGTAAGAAGAAGCTTCCACCTCCATCAAAGCAAAGTCAAAGGATCACATAATTTATTTTGGATGCAATCAAAAGGGACACTACAAGGACAATTGTCCATTGGGTAAGAAAAAGAAGGTAAATCCTAAATTCAGTCAAATAATTTGAACACTAACATGAGTTGTAGGGATAGAGCAAAAAGGATAAGAAGCAAATAAGGTGCATCACGTGCGGTGAGCTAGGACACTACCACACCAAATGCTCAAGGAAAGAAGAATTCAAAAAATTAGAGCATTTGAGGAAATGGAAAAAGAATGAGAAGAAGAAAATCTCACATCAAGGGGGGAGCTACAAGGGTAAGGGAAGTAATCCCTAACTTTAAGTTTAAATGTAATTCAAATTTAAACTCTTCCATACATGTTAGAAATAATGTCAATTATTTACCCATGCATAGTTTTGGTTTTAGATATCATGATAAGAATAAGGTTAACGCTGCATATCAAAACCCTAGGGAATTCATGCATCATGATAAACCTAAAACCTCTAGACCTAAGGATCAAGGCGCAAATCCCAAGAAGGGAAGACATATGCCTAGAAAGGTGGGATGGTCTAGGAATGCCCAAGGTGAACATGTTGGCTCTAGGGTTAGAGCTATAGAGTTGGAAAATCAAGTCTTGAGGGCAACACTTGAAGAAATGGAGAAAACCCTAGATATATTCACTATTAGATCTGAGGGTGTAAGTATGAGGTTGGGTAGTCAAAAACCCAACAATGATATATCGGTCTAGGATACCGATCTAAGTTCTCCGATGCCAATGAAAAGAAATATGCTAGGGTAGCATATAACTATGGCAAGGAGGGGAAGTCCAAAAATGGCAAGGGGGTGCCATGCAAAAGCAAGAAGAAAGTCTTAACTAAGGACTAGGGGTCCAATGTTAAGAAGGTTAGGGTGGTGGACCAAGAGTCACTGGAGGTACACCGGTGTGGTCTAGTGTTTGTTGAGTCACCTAGGGAGGTGGCTAAGGCTAAGTGCTTAAGGGGGAGCTCTAGGAGCCAAGTTGGGACCCATGGTCTATGGATCCCAGGAGGATTTCTCTCGGAAGCCTATGCGGGTCATGGAGTGTGTCAAAGGATGTGAAGACAGATTTGGAGTCTCAATCCTAGGGATTTGGCACATTGGTTTGAGCTTCATGCATAAAAATATGACATTGAGGTCATAAAGCATGGAAATTGGGTTTTGATGTGGAAATGACATATAAATCAATGCTAGGGATGCATTGTGGTTGGTATGAGAAAAGACATCAAGAGTAGGTCAAAACTACGACTTTAGGTCAAGGTTCAATTGAACCATTTAGCTAGTTGTGAGTTTTGTGTCAATCATGGGAATAGTGATAGATACATGTTCGAATGTATTTTTTCCAAGTAGATATGGGTACCAAAAACCTCTCTACAAAATTTGAGAATTTTTGGAGATTTATGAAATTTCTAGTGCATTTCTGAAATTAGGTCAGAAATGCTGAAAATGGGGTTTTCAGGATGCCAGTCGACTGGGACAGAGGGCAGTTGACTGGTGAAGGTTGATTTTTGTGTTTCGACAGTCGAAAGGTGTCCAAATGATGTAAAATAAGTGTGTAATCTTACGGGAGGTTAGTACAATGTGTTTATGATCATTAGGGGGTAAAAGATCCAATAAGAGGGAAATTGTTGGAGTCTTTTTGATGTGTGGCAAAGGGGGAGAAGTGTTGGGTTTAAGTGGGGAACCAAACACGTCTTTGCAAGAAATCCTAGGTTAAGGGGAGCATTATTGGTCATCTGGTGGCGTAAGGGGAACCTTGGAGAGGTTCTTAAAAAGACTTTGTAAGTCCAATGTAGGGGGAGCCTTAGAGAGGTTTTAAAAAGCCCAGTTTGGTAAAAATCCTAAACTCTTGGGGAGGTTATGTGTGGGGATGCCTTGTGATAGGATCCATGCATTCCATATGCATTGGCGGTATAAGTCCAAGGTGAAGCCTTGGCAACGTAAGTCCAAATAGTTTTTAGTATTCTATTTGCTAATTGTTTTCCCTAACTTAAATGTATTGCCAAACATCAAAAAGGGGGAGATTGTTGGGGCAATCTATAGTCTAGAGTGACCATGTGTTTTGATGTTTGGGCAAAGGGTTTAAGTTAGGTTTACCCTTGTATTTGATATGTGTATTTGAGTGTGTAGGTTTGCAGGATACACATAGACTTGGTTGGACATCTTCGGGTGCGGTGAAGGATGGCATGGAGGCAAGCCGTGAGCTTGTGGGCATATCCGAGGGACCATGGACAAAGAAGGAATGATGAGCCGAGGGAAGCGAACTTCGAGGCATGCGTGAAGGATGGCATGGAGGCAAGCTGAGGGCTTGTGTGCGCATCTGAGGGATTGGAGCCGAAGTTGTAGAGGGCTTGAAGGCAATAGGTCGAGGCTGCTGGAGCAGGGACGATGAGCCGAAGGAAGTGGACTTCAAGGCATGGGTGAAGGGTGGCATGGAGGCATGTCGAGGGCTTGTGTGTGCATCTAAGGGACGGGATCCAAAGTCGAAGAGGGCTTGAAGGCAACAGATCGAGGCTGCTGGATGAAGAGTCAACCAGGTCGTGAGGGGTCGAGTGCTGAGGGAAATGTACTCGCGAAATCCTAAAGTTCGAGTGATGAGAGAAATATACTCGGGAAGGAAAACAATAGGTTTAGGGGTGGACCAGTTGACTGGTGCCAGGGCAGTCGACTGGTGTATGCCACAGAAAGATTAGTCGACTGCAAATGGGGCAGTCGACTGGTGGTCAATCGACTGCAAATGGGGCAGTCGACTGGTAACGACTGGAAATTCAAACGTTAAGTTATAACTGTCGAATTTGACTGGGATCAGTCGACTGGTAATGGACCAGTCGACTGGTAACGATCTTCTCACCCTTGAGCACTATTTAAAAGGGCTGAGTTTTGGCTGAGAGTTCTTGACGAAATTGGCTTTGGTTAAAGGCCAATTAGTAGTCTTTGAGCTCAAGAGTGTTGTCCGGATTGTGGCGAGGTTTCTCCACCCACAAGGAGCTACACGAGCTAGCCGAAGGTCTTCCGTGGAGTCATCCACCTACGGATCGGGATCACCCACCTTATGGACAGCCATGGAGTAGGAGCTTTATCTCCGAACCACGTAAAGGTGACGTGTTAGCAATTGTTTGATTTTGTTATTAGTATTTCTGCTTGCGCACACTAACATTGTAGGAAGAAGAATCGAAAGTTGCTATTCACCCCCCACTAGCAAATGGTAAGATCCTAACACGTACCTCGACCTGCCTCTACTTCTGTCTGTAATCCTCGCTCGACTAAGACTCCTGCCCAATCTTCCGGATCAGGACTTCGGTGCCTAGTCCACGACCAGGACTTCTTTCCCAACCCTCGGCCAGGTCTTCTTGCTCAACCCTACAGGTTAAGACTTCGTGCCTAGGTAAACTAGGACATTCTTGCACACTTGGTAAATTCATTAGATCACAATGTTAACTTAACTTTGAACCCTTTGTCATTATCAAAATCAGGTTCAATCTGGTACTTTCGGCACCAACAAAATGTGTCCACATACCATAGAGTTCCAGATGATTATGAAACTAACCCTAGGTCTAGGAGTTAAGCCAAGATTACAAGGAAAGTTATCCCTAGAGTTATCATTGAGTAGATTGGTGTGACTAAGGCTTCTAAGAAGCCTAGGAAAGTCATTAGGAAGGTATTTAGGGAAGTCATCCCTAATGGGTACTCAGAACACCTAAAGAGCGCCAATAAATTTTGGATTCCTAAGAGTGTGTTATTAACACCCTAAATAGGTTAGAGTGTGTGAATTCCAATTGGAAGAGTAGTTAACCCAACCATGGTGAGGTTGATACTTTGGGGTATCTTCAAAGTATTGTTACACCTTGAAAATGATAAGTTGACTTTTACTCTTGAAGAGTAAAAGTGTGTCCATAAAATTTTTGAAATATTGAGCTTAATCAATTTGACACAAATTGGATAGAACAACGAAAAGCCATGTTAGAATTTTGACATTTTCTAGGAAAATGAGAACCAACTTAGGCTTATTTTAGCTTAACAATTAATTTATGGCACTTAGATGAAAATCGAGGTAGTTTTTCTTATGAATCATAAATACCATGATTATGTGCTCTATCATATACCATGAGATCATATATTACATTCATATTCTTAGGAAAATGCTACATGTTATGTTATACATATATCATTAAGCTATGATAGTTTTTCTTTTTTAAAAAATACTCATTTGATGTATGTTATAATTATTTTCATGGATTGTTTTAATTCCTTGAGGACAATAACATTAATCGACCTCCTAGGTAGGATGATAAAAGTAAAAATGCATACATAGAGATGCATGATCCGTTAGTTTCGGAAAAAATCTATTTTACATCTCATAAAGACCATATAGTTGACTTGTATGTGTATTGAGACACATTAGATACAAGTTAGATGTTAGGTGGATGAAGACAACTCAAGATGTTGATTTAGTGTATTTATTTGAGTTTTATTATCATCAAAACACATAGATTTTGTGAAGTCCAATCATGCAAAAAACTAATGTACAAGTCAAATGCATTTGGTTCAAAGATGGAGGTTGGAAATTATTTTTGAAAAATATTTCAAAATCATCTTGGAAAATCTTGGTAATGTCTATTTGTTGGTAGAGATCACGTTGATTAGTTAGATAGAATGTTAAAGTGAAACATTGAAGTTTTTAATGATTTCTAATTTTGTATCATTATTTGAAATGAGATATATTTTTATAGAAAACTATTTTTCCATGATAATATATTGTTGGTGCCGGAAGCACCAGATTGAACCTCATTTTGATAAGTGGCAAAGGGTTTAAGTTAAGTTGGTATGGTGTACTGATGAAGATGTTGAGATTGCAGGAAAGTCCTAGGTAAGCTAGGCAAGAAGTCTTGACCTGTAGGGTTGAGTACGAAGTCCTAGTCGGGGATCGAGCAACGAAGACTTGGCAAGTGAAGCCGAGCACGAAGTTCTAGTCAGGGATCGGGCAACGAGGACTTGGCGAGTGAAGCCGAGCACGAAGACTTGGTCCAGGGGGACCGAACAGAAGACTTTGCCGAGCGGGGAGCACGGATAGGAGTCGAGACGGGTTAAGGTCGAACGTCGTCGAGTTTTGTGTTCTGGGAGGCCGAGCAAAAGTCCAATTGGAGGTTTCGGGTGGCAACAGGTAAACTCTACTGAGAGGAGTAGGTGAGGACGCGTTCCCCTATGAGGGAAAAGTAGGCGTCGGTCTGACCTAGGGTTTCGAGTGAAACATGAAAGTCAGGACCAAGACAACACTGCTGTAATTCATATATGTCTTAATTCTATATTTTATTATTGTATGTTTGGAACTGACCCTTGTTGCAGCTAAAAAGAGAAAGTAGTTGACTTGGGCGCTTGAATGGGACTCAGGCGCCTAAGAGCTGGCAGCGAGCGGCTGAGTTGGCGCAATGGTCTAGCTTACGTGGCGAGTGTTGAGTGGAGGATCCACGTCAGCACTCATGGGCCTGAAAGGGACTCAGGCACCTGGCCAGTATAAAGTTTAACTGAACAGCGGATAGAGTTTCCGCCCGCTACGCTGCAGTGAGGGCGCCTAAGAGGCCATTTAGGTGTCTAAGTAAGTACTATAAAAAGAAGTCAAGTGCAGCAGGTCATTAAAATAATTCTAAGTATACAATCTGTTTCTTCTTCTGTGTGCTACGTGACTGAAGTTCCGATAAATGCTGAAACGTTGTCCTACTCTCCGAACGAAGATCTTCCTTTCATTTCAGGAGTCGGTATAATTGTTTTTCTTTTATTGCACACATCAGTTTTGTAATTTGTAATATTCTTGTGATTATTAATATTGTCCAAACTAAATGATCAAGGATCGTGGGCCTTGCAGTTGGAGTCGGTCAAGACTCCGAAGCAAGTAAAATCAACCTGAGTTAGTGCTGTGTTTTATTTTCCGTAGCTTCCTATCTCTCTCTAACTCTGACGCTTACTCTAACCTTAAGTTTCTACTGTGTACTCTAACATCGTTAAGTTTTAAAATCTAAAGTTTTGTTAAGCGATATTAACCCCCCCCCCCCTCCCCCGCCTCTATCGCTCAATCTCGATCCTACAATTCCTAATTAACATAACCTTTCACAAAATTCCAATCCCAATTTGGAATCCCCACGGCATGATGCAAACAACGAACATCTAAGAACCAAATCCTACTCCACATATCACAAGCAACAATTTGCGAAACTAAGAGCAAGAACGCATGTACACCCACATCCAACACCTCATGACATCAATTTGGCATGACCTACTGTCCACTAAATCAAGAACACCATCAAGTCTAATGAAGCTCAGAACATCATAGCAATCTCGATTCGGTTGTTGAGTTGATTTTGGAGTAGGTCTCTTTTTGCTAGTTTGGCTTCGGAGGTATCTTTGTGATGTTCTAGGAACTTTTCCCAAAGTTCCTTTGCAGATCAGTAGTTCCCAATTCGGTTGACTTCTTATGCAGGTAGTATGGTCTGAAAATGGTACTCTGCTTTCCCATTTACCACAAAGTCCGCCTACTCCTTCTTTGTCCACAGACTTTTATATTTGGTTTATCGTCGATGTCCTTGGGAGCTACAAAATCATTTTTCATGATTAAGAGTAATTTAAAATCTATTTTAAAAAATACCTGCATTTTTCGCTTCCAATTTGCGAACACCCCCTCGATCTTTGGCGGGTAGATGACCAGTCTGACCATTTTGTTAATTGCTTCATTTGGTGGTTAGTCCTTCTGGAGCAACCTTGCTCTGATACCAATTGAAGCGATCATGCGTTTGGCAAGAAGGGGGGATGAATTGACCCTGAAAATTGAAATGACTATCTTTTGTTTTTTCTCAACAAAGATGGAAGTTAGTTCGAACAAAAAATAATAACATTAGAATGAAACAATACTGAAAAAGAAAGAGGTCAGCAGAATTACTTGGTTTGCAACCTGGGAGGTTGCTAATCCAAAGCAAAATAAGTGCAGATCTCCTGAATAACTCCTTTGGGTGGAGAAACCTTGAAAAGCTCAGAAAAATAGAGAAAAACTATAAAAGAATTTGTTTGTTGTGATTGATGAATGAAACTGAGCTCTGGGGCCTATTTATAGCCCCGGTCAACTTTTTTCAAATGTTGACGTGGCACTACAGGGGCACCAGAGTGCTTGGTAGTGCCTGACACGCGGCTTGGTAGTTATTCGCTACATAATGTTTGCAAACAGCTATGTTGGAGATAAAATTCGGTTGAGGGTGCCTGTATACACAGGGGTGCCCGGGAAGAGGGGCGCCTGAGAGCACAGGGGCGCCCTCATTCACGGGCGCCCGAGTGGGTTTAGGTCAGCTAAGTACTGACTAGCTTTCCACGACACTTCTTGGGTGATTTTGGGCCTTCCAGAGTCAGGCTCACCTGAACCATCCTCCGGCCTTCTCGAGAGACCTTACCCCTTGCTTCTTGTATCTCGATTGTCGTGCGGGTCATTCTCACTCCACCGGTGTACTCTCCTGTAGAAATCTGCATCCCTCGGATGCACCAAGCCCATCGGCTCCCTTCCTGTGCCATCTTTCTCAACCACTGCGTCTTCCACTCGACTTCCTGCACTCCTAATCTCCTGCACAATTAAACATAGGGATTAAAACACAACATGACCTAACTTGACTCAGTTGACCATATCAAAACTTACCTGGGGTACTTACACTTAGGTATCATTTGGTTTCCATTTTCCATCGTCGTTTTCTATTTTCATTTTTTGAGAAAATGTGATTTTCCAAAAAATGTGTTTGGTTTGTATTTTCCATGTCTGTATTCTAGAAAAAGTTATAGTATTTTCTGAAAAATTAGAAAATGAAATAAAATTATTTTCTAAGAAATGAGAAAATGAAGGTTTCTCGAAAAATAAAAATAGAAAACGGAGGAAATCAAATGCTCCCTTAATTTTCTAAATCATTTTTATTTATTTATCCCTAAATCTAATCATCGGCCGAACCCTTCTTCTCCCAATCTCTCCTCTTCTCCTCACCCACACTGCCTCTCTCAAGCTCCTCTCCCCATCTCCCGATCACCTCCCCTCCCCTCACATGAGGCCAAGTTGGCAACTCCGGTAGCCACCAACCTTTGCAAGTCAATGTCGATCTCCTCTTATAGCTTCAAAGCTGAGTGACCATTTTCCATCTCCGAACCGCCGTGAGCATGGGCTGCTACTGTCGGCTATGGTGAGAGCCACTGACTAATCGCCTCGACGCCATCATCTCCCGAGCCCAACTAGCTATCGTCATCGTTTCATTCTTCTCCGACAGTCGCAATTACTGTTGCCAGAAGAGAGAGGTTGTCCACAACCACCTCAGCACCATTGTGGCTAGAGCTATTCCAACAACAAGAAGGAGGCCACTGGACCTACCTGTGTGCCACCAACCTTGCTCCGGCAATGAGAAGGGGGAGCAGACATCCTCTTTTAGTATATTTTCCAACTTGTTTGGTTCCAGCCAACACAACACCAACCACCAATCAACTCTGATGATTCGCAGCTTCAACCATCTTGTTCCATCATTGAATTGCTTCGGCCGTGAACCACCAGCGACCACCTTAAACTTGGGTGAATTTTGGGGATAATCTATGGTTGTAAATCCTAATCTATTGGTATGATTAGGATTAATTGAGGATTAAACCTAATCTAAAGAAGAGGATGAATTAATTAATGTTAAAGTTGGCTTAACTTGAATTTAAGCAATGAATTGGATTAGTAATCCAAAACATTAATTGGGGGTTAATCAAGGATCGTGTTCGATTAGGATTATCCTAATTAGTTTTGGAGGAGTTTATTTAGCTATTTATTTGATATGTAATTAGCTAAATAACACATATTGATATATGACCTTGATTTGAGATGAGCATCTTGACGTGCAATTATTTCGACACGAGCTACTTTCAAGGCGGGTATTTCTTCCTTGACCTCAATAGTTATTGGCCTTAGTTCATGGAACTAGTTGATGAAGTAGATTAATTACCTTGACTCTACGTATATTATAATTGTGCTTAATACTTATATGCTTGATCTAGAGATGATCTATTTATTTCTTATACAGTCTGTCTTTGCTATTTATACTCTTAGTGTGCACACGGGTATGGTGTGTGCGATAGGAGTTATCATGTTGATTATGCATAAATTGTAGTGTATACACGAGTATAGTGTATACGATAGGAGTTATCATGTTGATAAAACATGTGTTGTAGTGTGCACACGTGAATGGTGTGTACGATAGGAGTTATTACGTTAATTATGTATATGTTGTAGTGTATACACGTGTATAGTGTGTACTATAGGAGTTATCATTTTGATTACCTATATTCTGTAGAGTACCATGTGTGGTGTATACTATTAGGTTACTATTTACTATATATGGTGATTAGTAGATACCTATTGGATCTTTTCATACATATAAATATATATGATTGATAGATCATGATTCTGGATATACCTATGTTTATCATATTGTTACATTGATGGTGACTGTGTTTAAATAAGAGATATTAGCATATTGCATATCATTGCACCATATGCATATTGTCGATTAAGTCTTTCTCTGTGGTTGAGAGAGTCGCTAGTTATATTCACTACTCACTAGGCCACTCAGGGGTAGTGGTAGCTAGAGTTGGGTGCAACTTATCATGTCATACCCACTCGGCCACTCAGGGGCAGTAGTAGCAAAGTTGCGTTCAGACAGTGACCTCCTTGTTATATAGATAGATAGTTACTTAGCATCCTTCCCAACCAACTTGTAACGACCCATAAAATTTTCTCAATATTTTTACGTATATGTTGTAGTGTATACACATGTATAGTGTGTACTATAGGAGTTATCATTTTGATTACCTATATTCTGTAGAGTACCATGTGTGGTGTATAGTATTAGGTTACTATTTACTATATATGGTGATTAGTAGAAACCTATTGGATCTTTTCATACATATAAATATATATGATTGATAGATCATGATTCTGGATATACCTATGTTTATCATATTGCTACATTGATGGTGGCTGTGTTTAAATAAGAGATATTAGCATATTGCATATCATTGCACCATATGCATATTGTCGATTAAGTCTTTCTCTGTGGTTGAGAGAGTCGCTAGTTATATTCACTACTCACTAGGCCACTCAGGGGTAGTGGTAGCTAGAGTTGGGTGCAACTTATCATGTCATACCCACTCGGCCACTCAGGGGCAGTAGTAGCAAAGTTGCGTTCAGACAGTGACCTCCTTGTTATATAGCTAGATAGTTACTCAGCATCCTTCCCAACCAACTTGTAACGACCTGTAAAATTTTCTCAATATTTTTCCTTAAAATATTAATCATGCCTAGATAGATTCTCGAGGAATATAGGGACACTAGTATGAACCTTAGCATGATTATCCATGATTTTCGATATAGATTAGGAAGCTACGTAATAATGGGCCTTACATGGGCCCTTCTAATACCATGGCTATTAAGGGACCTTAGGTAAAAATGTTATCATGAATGGAAATGGATTTCAATTAGAAATATTAACATAAGCCTTAGTGGGCTGTTATATGGGCCTTGGCAAAAATAATTATAAAAGTAATAAAAAGAAGTACATGCACCAAGGATTAAACCTTGGACCTAGTGTATCACCATGCATGTACTAACCAATTCACCTAGCAAGGGAGTGCTATTAGAGAATAAAGAGGATTTTTGTTAAGGCTTAAGGAAGTGAAGGGTCACCATGAGAAGAGGCACCATGCCCCTTCACTTGCCTCCTTGCTTAGTATATAAGAGAGGGATGGGAAAATGAAGAGATAACTTGGCACTTAAGTTATAGTTTCTCCTCCTCTTCTCTTCCATCAAAGCTTCCCTCTCTCTTTCTTCCTCCTCCTAGCCGAAACCCACAAGGGGTTTTCTCCCTTGGAAAGCTTCACAAGGGGACTCTCTCTTGAAGATCCAAGTCTTCCTACAAGGCTACAAGGGCTAGGGGTGATCAAGGGACAACAAGGTCTTCATCCTCTTCTCTATTTAGGATCTATAACCAAGACACCAAGTGTAAGACTCCCTCCCCTGTGGTATAATGGTTTTCCTTGATGTTTATCATGATTTAAATTTTGTTTGGGATTTATATTGAGAAAACCATGAGCTAGGGTTTTTAATAGTTTCGGCCAAGCAAGTTGTGGAGGTATAAGATGATGTTAAAACCTTATTTGTGTTTCCTAGTGCTTTCTCATGATGAATAAAGAATAAATTGTGACTTGGAAAAATTTTGTAGCACCCTAAGGCCCTCTACAAGTTTCGGCCACCACCATGATTCCATGGTTAGGATTGGATCTAACTCTCTAATAATGTTTCTTATGTTTCCTCATGATGCAAGGGATGTTAATGGTGATTTATGTGAATTTTTACATGCCCTTATGACCCTTGTATGTTTCGGCCAAGATAGGTTATAGGGCAAGGAGTTAGGGCTAACTCCAAGCAAGGGTTCTAATGGTTTCCTATGGTGTTGTATGTAAGGTATTAGATGTGAATTGGGAATTGTATGAATTTTTCCATGTACATGTGGCCCTATAGGGTTTCGGCCAAGACCAAGATGTAGGGCTAGGACTTAGGGTTAACCCCAATCATGGGTCTAATGGCTGCCTATGGCATTGTATGTAATATATGAGTTTTTTTTTATTTATAGGACCTTTCATGTTGCTTGAATAATGAGATCTCCTCCTATTAAACATTCGGCCAAGCTCATAATCTAGGGTTTGGGTTGGGTTAAGGTTTCAAGGATACTTGTTTATGGTTTACTATGATGTATGTATATGTTTAAACATGTTGTAAGAATTTTTTTTATGTTACCTAAAACCTAGCTTTATGTGCTATATATCATGACTTGTATGTTTAGGTTATGTGCTATGTTTATTCATGAATGTTTTAAACCATATACCATGAACACATGTATTCTGATGTAGGCCTCATGTTTATGTAGAATAATGCATGTATGATGTTAAATGCCTATGATAGATATATGGTTATGAAGGTCTATGCATGTGCTATGTTGAATACCATGAACCTAGGTGGTATGTGTTATGCTCATATAGATCCTACCCATGCATGCTTTATGATAGATACTATGATTATGTACGCTACTTGATATGTACCATGTATGTAATGCATGCTTACCTTATGTACCATGATCATGCAAGCTTGATGAACTAAGATGATGTTTATGCCTTAAGGCATAATTATGTATGTATGTCATGCTTATGAATAAAGATGATGAATGAAAATGATGTTAATGCCTCTAAGGCATAATGATGTATGCATGACATACCTTATGAATGAAGACGATGAATGATGATGATGTTCATGCCTTTAGGGCATAATGATGTTATGCATTAACTATGAATGATGAAATGCTAAGTATGTTTTATGCCATGCTTCATGTAATAAGATCATGTTTATGTCATTAAATATGGTATGAATGTCCTATGAATGATGAAGCATGTGAAGCTATTTTACTTTATGAATGGGCTTGTACCAGACCGAAGTAAGGGTCCAAGGGATGGGCTCCTCATGTAAGCCTCGGTATGGGACTACCACAGCTGTCCTCGGTTCTGGGACTACCGCAGCTGTCCAACAGGGATGGGCTCCTCATGAAAACCTCGGTTTTTGGGACTACCGCAGCTGTCCTTACCCTAGTAGGTCGAGACTAGCTACCTCGTATTTACTAGGGATGCGCGCATATGATGTATGTATGTGGTACAAGCCAGGGCCCCATGATGTGATGATTATATTTAAGTATTTATAATTATGGTTTTTTTTCAAATATGCATCCTTATGTTATATGCATTTGACTCATGCATCCATTCATGTTATGCATCATGTCATGTTAAATGTTCATATGCTTATGTTTTATTTTAACAATCATGTCATGTTAAATATTCATATGCTTATGTTTTGTTAACAATCATGCCATGTTAAATGTTCATATGCTTATGTTTATGTTAAAAATCATATCATGTTAAATGTTCATATGCTTATGTCTTATGTTAAGAACCATGCTATGTTAAATGTTCATATGCTTATGTTTCATGTTAAGAACCATGCCATGTTAAATGTTTCATATGCTTATGTCTCATGTTAAGAACCATGCCATGTTAAATGTTTCATATGCTTATGTTTTATGTTACGCACCATGTCATGTTAAATGTTTCATATGCTTATGTGTTATGTGACGTATGGTTTTGGTGAGTAGGAAAAGGTCTTACTAAGCCTATGTGCTTATAGTTTTATTTTCTTATACAGCAGACCAAGCAAGAGGATATTAAGTGAAGCAGCAGGAGGGGCAAGAGTGTGTGTGTGGCAGTGACATGGCAAAGGAATAAGAAAAAAAAGATTCTCATGTTTATACTTTGTCACATGTCTTATGTCTTGCATTGTCTCCTTAAGTTCATGCTATACTTATGATAGTCATGCCTAAAAGAATAACCTACTACCTATGTTGCTTATGGATGATTTATGTGAAGTCATATCATGATGTTACGTACAATGTTAACATGCTAAGATACCATGTCACGATGTTTAGAAATGATAGTTAAGGCATGTCTACATAATTCAAGTGTTAGTTGCATGTATGTATAAAGTTTTAAATTATTCCGCTGCATTACGATGTTCACATGCCCCTATGTATGTTAGCGTAACGCCGCTCTCGCCACGCCGTAAGATGGGGGGAAAAGGCGGGTGTTACACAACTACTCAAATGTTGTTGTAGTTGGAGTCATGATCAATTGTCATAATCCTGCATGCTCAACCACATAGATGTCATGGTAACTAGAGTGGTGTATAAGAGTGACACATACATACATATGCATATGATGCATGGGGCATATGTTGGAGATATATATCACATATGCATCTGATGTGTTGCATATTTTGGAGATATGATATGTTGCATATGATGGAGATATGATTGTTGCTTATGTTTGACATTATTCATACATATTAATATATCATACATGTTTATGCTATCATCTATTGCTCATGAAGTACGAGCAGATCTGTTGCAGTTCCCTGGTGATTTACTAATCATTTTACCTTACATGTTAGACCAATTCTGGTATGTGCATTTATTATGTCAGTTATGATTGTGTACACATTTCTTACTTGAGAGACTGTATACTTTGATCTCCATATTTGTTTCTTTTTGACCATGCACTATCCATTTCTATTACTTGTTCAGTCACCCAGGCTTGCTACACCTATATATGTTTTATTTTCTCCAAGTAGCATGTAGATGATATGGAGTCACTTTTATTGGATCATAGGATACGAGAGAGGGAGGTGAATCCCATTCGTTAAAAAAATCTTTCTTTTCATTATTAAAGTAAGACAAAAACAAAGATAGAGCAAAGTAGCAAAAATCAAATGGCACGTTTATTTTATTTGGTGCGGAGCCTTGGCAACTCCTACTACAAGGCCCGTAGTCCTCAACCGCTCTTGATGGGCAATCCACTAATCCTTTCTCTAAAAACTTTTCAGAGAAAGCAATGTTATACAATATATAGAGGAGATTAGTAACAACCTACTAACTCCTCTTAGAGATGCAAATACAAGTATAATGAAATTAAAATATACTGACACGTAAGATGAGTCTTGAGTATAGTGTGACGGAGAGCTTCCCAACATCGTAGTAGTAGATCGTTAGCAATTCGTCGACATAGGAAAGATGAGTAGCTTGAATGTAGAATCAGCAGGAGTTATTATGAGCACTAGTCTTGGGCTCCTTATATAGGCCTCATTAGGGGTGTAAATGAGCCAAGCCGCTCGCGAGCTATTCGGGTCTCGGTTCGATAGAAGCTCGTTCGAGCTCGTTTAACAAAGCTCGTTAATATTAACGAAGCAAACTCAAACACATCAGTATTCGGCTCGTTAGCTCGTGAACAAGCTCGTTAATAAGCTCGTGAACTAGTTCGTAAAATATAAAATTAATATTTAACATTAAATATATAATTTTTATATTTTTACATTTAATAAATATAAAATATCCAATGAAGCTCATTTGTATGAATAAAATCATAGATTTTAGTAAATATTTTATATTTTTTAGAATATATAATTTATTTTTTCAATAAATTGATGAATAATTTAATTAATAGTTTATATTTGGTAAGTTCGTTTTGGGCTCGATTAGGCTCGAATATGCTCGCAAGCCATCACTATATTCGATAAATTAAGCTCGAGCTCGGCTCGATAATAAACGAACCAAACTCAAACTCTCAGGTATTTGGCTCGACTCGGTTCGATTACAGCCCTAGGCCTCATTCAATCAATTGAAAAGTCATTCCGTCAACTGAAAATATCGATCGCCTGAACCTCCTGTTTACTCGACAGAATTTTGCGCTTTTCCTTGTATTCACTGCTCGGTTGTGCTCTGTTATCACTGCAATAAATGTGATCAGTTGACCAATCCTCTGATCAGTCGACGGATAGAATTTCCTTGCAAGCCCGTGCCATACCAAATATGGATCCGTCGATCGATCTTGATGATTAGTCAACGGATAACTTTGGAATATAGTAAATTTGGCTTTCAACAATATTGCTCAGGCTTTATCAGTCGACTGATCCAGGTGATCAATCGACTGATCCCACGGTCAACTAAGTTTGACTGATCTACAACAAATTGTTAGCACATAACTTGTAAAGTAATAACCCTACAAAATAGCGTTAGAACAAATATCATATATAAGCCTGCATGAGTAAATGACAGTAGGACCTGTCCTGATCTCAACTTAGAAACCATTGCAGGTTTCTTTAGTTGGATCAGCGCCTAAGGCTATCCCGGAGAGACAAAACCTCATAGCTCTATCCTCCAGAAGCTTACCTCACTCACCTGCCAGACATCGGGTCTCCCAGACCTATCTGGACTTCAGCTTGGCATCGGATCTGCCTGCGAGGGCTTCCACTTGCTCGGTATTGGGTTCTCCAAACCTACCAAGACTTCCTGCCAGATGTCAACCCATTTAGACTTTCTGCCTAATTTTCATGATCAGCCAAGATTTCCTACCTAGTATCGGGTCTTCTAGACTTACTAGAGTTTTACTGAGGTAATCTACTAATCTTCCTGCACACTAGATCAACATGTCAGATAACAACAAGATTTAACTATGAACCTTTGCTAACATTAAAACACAGGTTTAATTGTGGTGCACCCTACACCAACAATCATTCCCTTTTTGAGATTTAGCAACTTGATTCATAGTTAAGTTAAAACAATATATATAACATAAAATGAATAGCTCCCCCTCAAATAAACCTCCCCTGCAAATGATATCTCACCCCTTTAACTAACATCAAAAATAAGGGGTACAAAAGAGTTGTATTAAATTTTTGAAAATTTTTGATTAATTTGTGGATTTTTTACACTTAGATTTTAAAGAGATTACAAAATTTAGTTAAGTTAAAAAAAAATTATGTTTTGAATTTTGAAGTTAAAATTGTTAAAGTTTTAAAAACTCATTTAATGAAGTTTTAAAAAACAATGAGGCCTTTTGCATTGCAATTTTAACTTTAATTTTTAAAATTAAGGTTTAACTTTTTAATTTGGAAAAATTATTGTTGAAAAGTTTGTTAAATATTTATGTTTTTAGAAAAAAGCCTAAAATCAATTTAGGTTTTAAATTAAAATAAAAGTTCTAAAATTAAATTTTGAGATTAGTTTAAATTTTAAATATTTAAAGATTAAATTAAGTTTTTTAAGTTTGAAAAATATAAATTATTTTTGATTTTGAAAACAAGTTTAGGATTTTAAAGTTAAAATTAATTTGGGTTTTAATAAGGTAAAAAAATGTTCAGTCATAAGTATGAGTTTTTAAAAATTAGTTTAAGTTAAAATTTGACTAAAAGATATAGTTCAAAAAATTTAATGAAAGTCATTTTTAAGTGTTTGAAAAGGTTTTTCTCCCCTTTAAGTTGATATATCTTTTTGAAAAGGTTGCCCTATGGTCCAAGCATGGGTAAAATCTAGAAAAAGTCCTTATATGAAATGTCAAACTTTAGTACCTAACTGAATACCAAAAGATATCAATTTGTGTGACTAAAAGTTAGACAAGTTGAGAGTTGATTTATACTTGTTCAACATGATCAATTTAAGTTTAAAGCCTTTGATTTATAGTGATGCACTAACATAAGCATATGAAATCTAGGCTAAGTTCTAAGTATCTCACCCATTTCTAGGTTAAATCAAACACAAGCAAGGGATCCTAATGTACTTGTGTGAAACATAGTGATGCACATAGAAAATTATGTTATCAGCCCCTTGTAAAGTATAAGTAGAGGCTCACAACTGAGATGGATTTGGACAAACCATCAGGATGGTTGTAGTGTAATTTGGTGTTGGTTTATCTTGACCATAGAATTACACTAGTGCACTTTGTGTGCATTGAGCAGGACCGACATAGAGGTGATCCAATTTATACTAACTTTATAATTGAATCAGACCTTAGTTTATTATGGAGTACATGCTCTTAATCTCAATATATTAATGGGCACATATACTTAATATTTATTTCTTTGATTTACCAATGGACAAGATTTATTCTGTTAAATTGATAGACCCGGTATGTTGAGAAATAATATTATTTATATGGTGTGTTGTTAATTATAGATGAAAATCATGTCTTGGTGAGTCGGATTGATGATGCCCCCTTGATGTGCTCATAAAGTTCATCATGATAAATCCTGCAGGTAGACTTGGTCCGACATGATGATAAGGATGAGTAGTACTAATTGAGGAGTTAGATGTTGATTAATTAAATTGTCAGTAATTTAAATTAATCAATGGGCATTCGATATCTTAAACACGGGAAGATATTTGTACTCATAATAGGTGGAGCCCATATTTAAATATGGGGGTTGGTGAGGTAGATTAATGAGGATCTTTTAGTGGAATGGATCTTCATTAATGGATCGGGCCTTGATTCATTAGGTGGCCAAGACCCAACTCCTCCTCATGGTCCCTATTGTAGCCTTATAAATACCCCATAGAGTCATGAAACCAAGGGATCCAATTCATCCAACAAGCCATAAGCCAAAACCTAAACTCTCTCCCTCTCTACCTTCTCTCTCCTAGGGTTGCGGCGCCTTCTCTTATAGCCGGCGACAACAAGGAGAAGAAGGTGAAGGGTGAGACTTCTTCTTCCTCAGTTTCTTCTTCCTTTCTCTCCTCCTTTGGCCGGAGCACTCACTGAGGTGGCTAGAACTGGCGGGACAAAGGAGAAAGAGGAGAGCTTGTGGAGTTTGTCGCCGCAAGTTGGAAAAAGGAAGAGGCGTTGTTAGGTTCCGGTTTCTCCATCTTCTTCCTCTTCCTTTGCATCTTCCCTTGTGGCAGGGGCATCCTTGGTGCAAAGAGAAGGTTCAGTGATGCAAGGAGGAGGTGACTTGGCCAGCGGCGCATGCTTGAAGAAGGCTTCTTCATCCCTTGTGGTCGGCTCAAGAAGAAGGGAATCTCTCTATGGTTTCGGCCAAGCTAGGGAGAAGAGAAGGTGTTTTGTTGGGTGGCCTTGGTGACTTCAGTTCTTAGTACATCGTCGCCTACACAACATCCAAGAAGGGGAGGGTCATACAATAGAAGATTGCGAGGTAAAAGGGAAGCTATAACTTCTCCTTTGGTTCCTTTGATTTCTATCATTTCATGTGTGGTTTAATTAATTATCTTGTCATTAATTATTTTTTAATTAATTATGATAATTAATTATCTTGGACCTTGATGACAAACACAAAAATCGACGATCTGCTCGTCGACTATTTCGTGACTAATCGGTTGGACGAGATTGATCGCTAGAACAACTTGGTTGTTCAAGCGATCGCTCGAATCGGTTAGCACGACGATGAGACGGTCGTTTGGGAAATAAGTCTCCATTCGGATTAAAAATTTTAATTCGTGGACATGGAGAGTTTTCCCATGCGTGACCCGACATCCCTTCGGCATAAACCAATAATTGGTATCAGAGCCAAGGTTTTCTGGTATTGTGTGTTTTGGATTGAGTTACATTTTGCACTTTATCATGTATTTTATTTTGCCGGATAATAGTAGGATGTGCATAGGCTAACTCTTTGGTTGCAGGCACGAGATTCCAACTATTATGGCTTAAATAATGTTTGTATGTGATTGGTTGTGCAGGGTTGTAATATTTGAATCCACGGGGTTGACGAGGTTAAATTTGTATTTGATTTTTGTAATTAAATATGACACATGTTTAGCCTCGCTTTTTATTGACTTTCGATCTAGATTTGATGTACACTCCTTTGTGGAGTATAGGATTGATGGATGTAAATAAATTACATTTTATCTCGTCTCGGAGATCCCTTCAATGGTGGCTTGCGCATGGTGTAGGGAGGAGCGGACGAGGTGGCGATACGACTGGAAGCACATTGAAGATTAAAGCCATGATAGTTGGAAAAATTAGATTTTTCTTGTTTATTGCTTTTAGTTTATGTGCTTGTCGTGCTTGCATGAAAATTCATCAAATATAAATAACTAAGTGGGAGAGGGACCTTAAGGGTCCCATAGCCTCCATTACTAATTTGACAAGTGATGTGAACAAGCTTACGCGTCGGCTTTGAGTGCCTTCCTCCCCATTGGATGGACTTGTTCTACAGATCACTGGGTCAGACATGATTATAGAAAATTATTAAAGAGCATGTGATTTTCCCCATCAGACGACACATAATCTGAAATAATTTTCTTAGTATCGTGTAATGGTAAACACTTAGATGCAAATAATAGTATCCTCCCCATCGGGGTCACTGCTATTATTTGTAGGGCCAAAGAGGAATCAACTATTAATTTTATTTGTCAAAAAGTTAGGTTGACAAGATAATAAAATTAATGGGTAAACCTCCTCTTACCAATGTAGAATTCTTATACATCCACACTATCGTGACATGCGAATTTCTCGGTATTTTGAGGTGTTGGTTGATTTTAAAATTTATTGTTTCGAGGAATCAATAATTTTTGAAATCTAAAGTTTGTAATTGTTGTGATTCTCAGGAAATTTGCAAAATGACATTAACCCACTAGCTGTGATACTTAAAGAAAATAAACTTATGGGCTCTAATTACATTGACTGGAAACGGAACCTGGACATTGTCCTAACTACTGAGGAGTACAAGTTTGTATTGTTCGAGTTCTGTTTGGAAAAACTTAGTGAGAATTCTGATGAAGAGGAGAAGGAAAGATATAAGAAGTGGATCAAAATATATGAGATGGCGCGGTGCTACATATTGATATCTATGTCAAATGTATTGCAACATCAGCATCAGGCTTTTTCCATTGCTTATGATATGATGTTCAATCTCAAAGAACTCTTCGGACATCAGAATCGAGCCGCTAGGAAGGAGGCAATGAAAAACTTGATGAGGACTACCATAGTTGAAGGGACACCCATGAGGGATCATGTCCTTAAGATGATGGCACATCTCAATGAGATGGAAGTCCTTGGAGCGGAGATCTATGGGGAAACCCAGGTCGATATCATTCTCCAGTCTCTGCCTAAGAGTTTTGAGTAGTTTCGCCTGAACTACAATATGAACAAACGTACATATTCGTTAGTGAAACTTCTGACAGAACTCCAGGCGGCAGAGGGGCTTTTTCGTCAGAGTGCTCATGCTTTGGTTGCTCAAAAGGTTTCTACTTCTATGCCGAAAGGCAAGAAGAAGAAGAGACAAGGTGGGGCAAAGAAGGTGGCAGGATCTCGGGGACCTCAGGCGGGCATGAAGAAGCCGAAAGGCAAGTGCTTCACGTGCAAGCAGACTAGACACTGGAAGGTGAACTGTCCCCGTCGTCAAGATAAAGGTATATCTTTTTGTTTAGTTGTTGAAACATACTTAGCGGTGTTATCTACCGGTACCTAGTGTGTAGATACGGAAGCCATCACTGATCATGTATGCAATTTTTTGCAGGGGTTCCAGGAAACCCGACGACTAGATGATGAAGAGATTACCGTCTACATGGGCAATGCTACGGAGGTGGCGGCTATTGCAGTGGGAGACGTTTATTTATCTTTTGAGAGAATAAATGTTTGATTTTGAGGAATTGCCTTTATGTACTTAATTTTAGAAAGAACCTTGTTTCGGTTTCTAAAATAATAAAGGATGAGTATTCTATTTCTTTTAATGACCGTGTTGTTATAAAAAGGAATAGAGAGATTATCTGTTCAGGTAAATTGGTTGGCAATTTATATACTTTAGAACCAAAATCTCCCACGATGCAAATAAAAATAAATAACTCATCATCTAACTAAAATAAGAGAAAAGAACCTTCGAAGATGAACCAAACATATCTTTGGCATCTAAGACTTGGTCATATTATCCTTAGTAGGATTCAAAGGTTGATAGCCGATGGGCCCTTGGATTCATTGGTGGTGGAAGACTTCCCAACCTGTGAATATTGCTTGGAAGGTAAGATGACCAAGAGGTCATTCAAGGCCAAGGGGTATAGGGCCAAAGATGTGTTGGAATTGGTTTATTCTGATTTGTGTGGTCCTATGTCTATCCAGGCAAGAGGTGACTTTGAATACTTCGTCTCCTTTATAGATGATTATTCAAGGTATGGATACATTTACTTGATACGCCACAAGTCTGAATGCTTTGATAAGCTCAAAGAATTCAAGGTTGATGTGGAGAAACATTAAGGTAAAAGTATCAAGACACTACGATCAGATCATGGTGGTGAGTACCTCTTGGGAGAGTTTAGGACTTACTTATCAGAGGCTAGGATTCAATCCCAATTGTCTGCACCCGGTACGCCCCAACATAATGGTGTAGCAGAGCGAAGGAATAGGACTCTTATGGAGATGGTTAGATCGATGATGAGTTACTCTGAGTTGCCAGATTCGTTCTGGGAATATGCTGTAGAAACGACATTTTACATACTGAACTTGGTACCATCTAAGTCAGTTCCCTTTACTCCCATAGAATTGTGGACTGGGCGAAAGCCTACTCTAAGACATATTCAGATTTGGGGTAGCCCAGCACATGTGCTAAAAGGAGATACTGACAAGTTAGAATCTCGTACAGAAGTACGCTTGTTAGTAGGCTATCCTAGAGGAACAAAGGGTGGTTTATTCTATAGTCCTACGGATCAGAGGGTGATCGTTAGCATGAATGCCCGATTCTTAGAGGAAGATTATGTGATGAACCACATGCCCATGAGTTGACTTATTCTAGAGGAATTAAGAGGGGACGTTCTGACCTTAGTACCAACAGTACAGGAGGACATACCACATGTTGCTGCACCACGTGTCATAGAAGATACACAGGTGGTACCTCGACGTAGTGGAAAGGTTGTTAGACAACCTGAAAGATTCATGTTCTTGGGTGAGTCGTCGAACATGGTCCCTGGCGAACATGAACCTTATCCCTGGACATATGACGAGGCACTCCAAGATTAAGATGCAGAATCTTGGCAAAAGGGCAATGAATTCTGAGATAGAATCTACGGATTCTAATCATGTCTGGGAGCTAGTAGAACCACCCAATGGTGTAAAAGCCATTGGATGCAAGTTGATCTACAAGAGAAAGAGAGGATCAGACGGGAAGGTCGAGACCTTCAAAGCTAGGCTTGTTGCGAAAGGGTATACTCAGAAAGAGGGTATCGATTATGAGGAGACCTTTTCGTCGGTAGCCATGCTTAAGTCTATCCAGATTCTCTTATCTATTGCCACTCATATGGATTATGAGGTATGGAAGATGGATGTCAAGACAGCTTTCCTTAATGGAAGTCTTGAGGAGACCATCTACATGAAGCAACCAGAGGGATTCATTGCAAAGGGAAAAGAGTATCTTGTGTGCAATCTTAATCGACCCATTTATGGATTGAAGCAAGCTTCAAGATCTTAGAACATCCACTTTGATGAGGTAATCCTGTCATATGGATTTATTCAAAGTCCGGACGAGTCTTGTGTATACAAGAGATGTGACGGAAACGTAGTGGTATTCCTTGTACTATACGTAGATGATATTTTGCTCATTGGCAACAATGTTAAAATATTATCAGACGTAAGGGTATGGTTGTCCAAACAGTTTGATATGAAGGACTTGGGAGAAGCAGGGCACATCCTTGGGATGAAGGTTATAAGGGATCGCTAGAAAAGGATGTTGTGCTTATCCCAAGCTTCATACATAGACACTGTCCTAACTCATTTTAGCATGAAAAACTCCAAGAATGATTTTCTACCTTTCAGGCATGGAGTTCCTCTATCCAAGGAGGTATATCCTAAAACATCAAAGGAGATAGAGGAGATGAAGGCGGTTCCTTATGCTTCGGTAGTTGGAAGCCTCATGTATGCTGTTCTGTGTACGAGACCGGATATCTACTTTGCCATGGGCATTGCTAGTAGATATCAGAGTAATCCTGGATAGGGATATTAGACTGCGGTAAAGCATATACTGAAGTACCTGAGATGGACTAGGGATTATATGCTGGTTTACCAGGCAGACCAAGTACTCCTTGTGGGTTATACGGATTTAGACTTCCCATCAGATAGGGACAAAAGTAAGTCTACCTCGGGGTATGTGCTTACTTTAGGAGGTGGAGACATAGTATGGAGGAGTATCAAGCAGAAATGTGTGGCGGACTCCACCATGGAAGTTGAGTATGTGGCAGCCTCTGAGGTGGCCAAGGAAGCAGTATGGCTCAGGAATTTCATGATGGACTTAGATGTGATTCCTGGTTTGCCCAGATCTATCACAATTTATTGTGATAACAGCAGTGCAGTTGCAAACTCGAAGGAACCACGAGCCTATAAGGCGAGTAAACACATAGAGCGCAAGTACCACCTGATACGAGAGATCGTAAAGTGAGGAGAGGTTGCTGTCGCCAAGATTGCATCAGAGGACAACCTGGCAGATCCTTTCACTAAGGCCCTTCTAGCGAGAGCTTTTGATAGGAATGTGGAGCATATGGGAGTTAGATGTATGACATTATGAGGATAGCAGAGTCTTTTAGTATAAGTGGGATATTGTTAGGATGTATACTAAATGGCTTGCTTTTATATAGACATCTATATTTTGAAAGAGAATCACATGATCACTGTTTGCATGTTTATATTAGTATGTGCATATTATCTGATACTTTACATTGTAGATAATATGGTATGTAGTGATACATAGAAGATCATGTTATCAGTCCCCTTGCAGAGTATAAGTAGTGGCTCACAACAGAGATGGAGTTGGATAAACCATCGGGATGGTTGTAGTGTAATTTGGTGTTGGTTTATCTTGACTATAAAATTACACTAGTGCACTTTGTGTGCATTGAGCAAGACTAACATAGAGGTCATTGAATTTATACTGACTTATAATTGGATCGAATCTCGATTTATTATGGAGTACATGCTCTGAATCCCGATATAATAATGGGCACATATACTTAGTAGTTATTTCTTTGATTTACAAATGGGCGAGATTTATTCTACTAAATCGATAGACCCGATAAGTTAGAAAATAATATTATTTACATGGTGTGTCATTGATTATAGATGGAATCCTTATCCTGGTGAGTCGGGATGATGATGTCCCCTTGACGAACTCATAAAGTTCATCATATTAAATCCTGCAGGTGGACTTGGTCCGACATGATGATAAGGATGAGTGGTACTAATCAAGGAGTTAGATGTTAATTAATTAAATTACTAGTAATTTAAATTAATCAACGGGCATTTGATATCATAAACACGGGGAGATATTTGTACTCATAATAGGTGGAGCTCATATTTAAATATGGGGGTTGGTGAAGTAGATCAATGAGAATCTTTTAGTGGAATGGATCTTCATTAATGGATCAGACCTTGATCCATTAGGTGGCCAAGACTCAACTCATCCTCATGGTCCCTATTGTAGCCCTATAAATATCCCATAGATTCATGAAACCAAGAGATCCAATTCATCCAACAAGTCATAAGCCAAAACCTAAACTCTCTCCCTTCTCTCTCCTAGAGTTGCGGCGCCTTCTCTTGTAGCCTGCGGCAACAAGGAGAAGAAGGAGAAGGGTGATACTTCTTCTTCCTCAGTTTCTTTTTCCATTCTCTCCTCCTTTGGCCGGAGCACTCACTGAGGTGGCTAGAACCGGTAGGACAAAGGAGAAAGAGGAGAGCTTGTGGAGTTTGTCACGGCAAGTTGGAAGAAGGAAGAGGTGTTGTTAGGTTTCAGTTTCTTCTTCTTCTTCCTCTTCCTTTGCATCTTCCCTTGTGGTCGGGGCTTCCTTGGAGCAAGGAGAAGGTTCGGCGACGCAAGGAGGAGATGACTTGGCCGGCGGCGCATGCTTGAAGAAGGTTTCTTCATCCCTTGTGGCCGGCGCAAGAAGAAGGGAATCTCTCTAGGGTTTCAGCCAAGCTAGGGACAAGAGAAGATGTTCGTTGGGTAGCCTTGGTGACTTCGGTTCTTGGTAGATCATCACCCATATGACATCCATGAAGGGGTGGGCCATACAATAGAAGATCGCGAGGTAAAAGGGAAGGTATAACTTCTCTTTTGGTTAGCACGTCGTCTATTCCGCGGCTAATCGATTGGACGAGATTGATCGCTAGAACAACTTGGTTGTTTAAGTGATCACTCGAATTGGTTAGCATGACGATGAGACGGTCATTTGGGAAATAGGTCTCCATTCAGATTAAAAAATTTAATCCGTAGGCATGGAGAGTTTTCCCATGTGCGACCCGGCATCCCTTCTGCATTAACCAACACTATGTAGTCTTGGGCTATAAAAATTTCTGAGTCAACGATTTTTATAAACAAGGTTTGGTCAATTTGTCCCTCTTTAAAACCCTTAGAATTTAGATAACTAGACAACCTTTCATACCAGGCCCTAGGTGCTTATTTTAGTCCATATAAATCCTTTTTTAATTTAAACACATGATTAGGGTTTTCTAAGTCCTCAAATCTAGGGGGTTGACTTACATTGACTTCTTCCCTAATTAGGTCATTTAGGAAGGCGGATTTGATATCCATTTCATATAACTTAAATCCATTATATGCTGCATATGCTTGCAACATTCTAGTAGATTCAAGTCTGGTTACAGGGGCATAAGTCTCATCATAATCAAGTCCTTTGACTTGACTAAGCCTCTTAGTCACTAACCTAGCCTTATTCCTAACAATTTAACCTTGGTCATCTAATTTATTTCTAAAAACCCATTTGGTGTATATGATTGATTTGTGTTTAGGTGGGGGTACTATGTACCAAACTTGGTTTCTTTCAAATTGGGTCAATTCTTCTTGCATTACAATTACCCAGTCAAGTTCATCTAATGCTTCATATATGGTTTTGGGTTCCATCTTAGAGATCAAGGCTATTTGACTTAGGTTTTTGAAGGTCGATCTAGTTCCTACACTTAGTTTTGGGTTTTCTATGCTTTGGTAAATTGGATGATTTGGATTTGTGAGTAATATTCTAGGGTTAGGGTTAGTTTCACTTTGGGGTTCTTGTTGTTAGGTTTCAAGTTTATATTGATTAACATTTTCAATATCATCATTTGAATCGTTAAAGTTGGTTTGTTCTTGGTTTCTAGTGTTAGAATTATTATTAAAAGTTACATTAGTTGTTTCTTCATTTTTTTAGTGGATTTGTTATATACCCTATATGCCCTACTAGT
The DNA here is from genome assembly GCA_024364735.1 of Boesenbergia rotunda. Classification (NCBI taxonomy): domain Eukaryota; kingdom Viridiplantae; phylum Streptophyta; class Magnoliopsida; order Zingiberales; family Zingiberaceae; genus Boesenbergia; species Boesenbergia rotunda. The sequence goes on along the minus strand of JAGFNQ010003729.1, from coordinate 56,754 downwards.
GGATGAGTAACCCAAAAATATTCCTTGTTGATTTTTTGAAGTGAACATTCCTAAGTAGTTTTGATGTTTAGGATGTGTACATTACATCCAAATACTTTTAAGTAATTTAAGTTAGTTTTTTGGTTAAAAAAGATTTCATAGGGTGTTTTAAATTGTATTTTATTAATTAATATTCTATTTTGACTATAGCAGACTGTGTTTATGGCTTCGACCCAAAAATAAATTGATTGGTTATATTCGTTTAACATTGATCTTGCGACTTCTTGTAGGATTTTATTTTTTTCTTTCTACTAGTCCATTTTATTGAGGTATTTTTGAACATGAGAATTCATGGTGATACTGTTGGTATCGGAAGCACCAAAGTCGAATTTATATTTTGATAATCGCAAAGGGTTCAGAAGTTAAGGTGTTGTTGTGATCTAACAATGGTGATTAAGTGTTCAGGGAAAGTCCTAGGTGCACTAGGCATTAAGTCCTAGTTCTATGAATTGGGCACTAAGTCCTAGCCGCGGGCTAGGCAACTAAGTCCTGACGTAAGGTTGGCACTAAGACCTGGTGAGTAAAGCTGGACACTAAGACCTGGTGAGTAAAGCTGGACACTAAGACCTGGTGAGTGAAGCTGGGCACTAAGAACTGGTCGGGGACTGGGCATCGAAGACCTGGTGACTAAAGCTGGGCACTAAGACCTGGTCGCGAATTGGGCACGAAGACCTGGTGAGTGAAGCTGGGCAAAAGTCCAACTGGAGGAGCCGGTTAGCAAAAAGGTAAATTCTCTATCGAGGAGTAGGTGAGGACGCATTCCCCGTAGGAGGGAACAATAGGCGTCGGTTCGACCTAGGGTTCCATTTGGGAAGCCCAAAGTCAGAACCAAGACAGCTCGGGCTGTAAATCAAGCTTTATTCTATATCATTTAAATGTTTCTTGTGTTTTGGAACTAATCCTGGTTGCAGGAATAAAGGAAAGGAGATTTCTGCTGCTAGGCACCTCAATGGAGTGAGGCGCCTCACAGGGCTAGGCACCTATGTTGAGATAGGCGCCCCAGTGAAGGTTGATTCCAAGCATTCGAAGCAAACTGCCATGCAAGCCTCTGGACCAAGTCAAGTTAAGGCGCCTGTGTTAACGCAGGCGCCCCAGTCAGCTCAGGCGCCCCAGTTGAAGGGATAAGCACTAGCCATGTCTGCGGATTGGAGTTCTCCCAGGATAGACCACGTGTCAGGCACCCCCTTCAACACAGGCGCCCCAGTGACTAGTATAAATAGGGGTTCACCCCCAAGGCTTCAGAACAACTTGCTCTCTACGAACTCATTCAAGCGCTACGCTCCGACAAGCTCCGTACTCGCGATTCAAGCACCGACGATGACCTGCTACTCTGAACTTCCAAGTTCTCTGGTCGTCAGTAAAAGTTCATTTTTTAAAAAAGTGCTGTAATTTCATTTTAAATTCTATATTTGTGTTGGTGCAGGAAGCACCATATCGAACCTTGTTTTGATATTGGCAAAGGATTTAATGTTAAGTATTAATTGTGATCTAACGAAGTTACTCAAGTGTGCAGGAAAGTCCTAGTTAATCTAGGCAAGAAGTCCTGGCCGCGGGCTGGACAACTATGTCCTGATATAAGGTTGGGCAATAAGTCTTGGTCGTGGACTGGGCACTAAGACCTGGCCGAAGACTGGGCATCGAAGACCTGGTTTGAGGAATTGGGCACTAAGACCTGGCCGAGGGTTGGGCACTGAAGACCTGGTTCGAGAAATTGGGCACTAAGTCCAAGTCACGGACTGGGCATGAAGACCTGGTGAGTAAAGCTGGGCAAAAGTCCAACCGGAGGAGCCGGTTGGCAAAAGGTAAACACTCCTGAGAGGAGTAGGTGAGGACGCGTTTCTCGTCGAGGGAACAGTAGGCGTTGGTTCGACCTATGGTTCCATTTGGGAGACCCGAAGTCAGAACTAAGACAGCTACGGCTGTAAATATTGACTAATATTCTTGCTTTGGTTGTTTTGGAACTAACCTTGGATGCAGGGACTGAAGGAGTGTGTTTCTGCAGCTCAAAATGCCCCAAAGGAGAGGGGAAGGCAGCTGGGCTAGGCTCCTGGGAGGTCCCGGGCGCCCAAGGTCAAAGCCAAACAAGCAAAGAAGCAAGAATCGCTTCGAAACCATACTGGGCTAGGCGCCCGGGAGGTCCTGGGTGCCCAAGGTCAAAGCCAAAGAGGTAGTTGAAGCAAAATCAGTCACAAAGCCAGCGGACTAAGTCATGCTGGGCGCCCAGGAGATCCCGGGCGCCCCAGTCAGCTCCAGAGGCCGATTCGAAGGGGATTAGCGCTGACCGAGCTACGGATGAAGTTTCTCCGATCTGAAGGCACGTGTCAGGCGCCCCCAGGAGCACTATAAAAGGGGCTCGACCCGAGGCTACAACAACACAACTTTCCAGAGCGATTCTGATCATTCTGACCGACGACAACGCGCTAAAGATGAGGCTCTATGACCGGGAGGCTCCATGAGGAATTGCGCGGCACTTCGGAGGTCCAGATCGGCCGAGCTTCAAACCTTGTTTTGTTCGGTTTGCTTTTATTATTCCGCACGTAATTAATTATCTTTTTGATTGTACTTCTGCATTGTAATACGGGTTTACTTTGCCTCCGGAAATTCCGGAAAGGAGACCAATAGTGGACTCACGCCGAGTACATAGGCCTTGGACGTACTGACCTAGGGGGGTCGGGAACCAAGTAAATAAATCCCGCGTGTCTGCTGTGTCTGTTTGTTTTATTCGTTCTGTTTTACTTTTTCGCTGCACTAACGCTCTGAGTCTAAAACGATCGACGAGTTTTCTACGAAGTTTTTCAAGGTCGATATTCACCCCCCTCTATCGACGGCACTGGTCCCAACAAGTGGTATCAGAGTGCGTGGCTCAAATTTGGTGCAACCACCAATTTAAGAGTTTTTTTTGGATTTACGAAATTTTTAATTTTATTTCCTTTCTTTCTCGTTAATCGAGGTTGGTGCAACATCACTCGATCTTTTTCGCTTTTTATTTCAAATAAATAATATCTGTGAGTGGGTTGAACATAAATTGACTATAGCAGATTATTTTTATGGCTTCGACCCAAAAATAAATTGATAGGTTATATTCGTTTAACATTGATCTTGCGGCCTCTTGTAGGATTCTATTTTTTTCTTTCTACTAGTCCATTTTATTGAGGTATTTTTGAACATGAGAATTCATGGTGATACTGTTGGTACCGGAAGTACCAAAGTCGAACCTATGTTTTGATAATGGCAAAGGGTTCAGAAGTTAAGGTATTGTTGTGATCTAACAATTTTGATTAAGTCTGCAGGGAAAGTCTTAGGTACACTAGGCACTAAGACCTAGTTCTATGAATTGACCACTA
>JAGFNQ010003729.1:0-47585 GCA_024364735.1 Boesenbergia rotunda | reverse complement strand
CAGATGACTTAGTACTAGACTTAGACCCTTAACATATTAGGGCTAACCCTGAGTTAACTAATCCTAGGTACCCATGTGTGCCAGTTGGGTTAGTGAGGTGACAACTAGCTTGCCGCCTCCTATTTGAAATTAGGTTTGTTACTTAAAAGGTGGATTTGATACTTAGGTACAAAGTATTGATTTAGTCCTATTTTCTTTGTTATGGAAGCTTTTAGAACCCATGATTGGACTTGGTTACTATGGATTTGACTAATCAATGAATGATAAGACTTGTTGGTTGACTTAGGTTTAAATTTGACTCTAGACTTGTTGTACACAACCCTTTGGGATTCAAGCATCATGCTTAATACTTGTTGTCCAGGTTAAACTTGTCCAACATTGTCTTGAGTCCCTCGACTTGGTCTTTCAAGAAGAAATTTTCTTCCTTAAGTTTTGCAACTTGATTTGAAGTTCCTTCGTGAACTTGATCAGTTGAGGGGTTCAAGTTAGCTTGCTCCTTAGGGTGGCTAACATCCTCAAGGAGTGAGCTAATCTGATCCTCAGACTTAGTTAACTTATTGAATAAATATTTAAATAATTTACTTAATTGAAATTTTGAAAGTAAATTTACCTCATGTTCTTTGTACTCTGACTCTGACTCAGGTTCGGACTCGAGCTCAGAACTTGCCATTAGTACTAGGTGTCTTGAATGCTTTAGTTTGTTCAAATCTAACTTGTCCAATGATGACTCATCCCAAGTTGCTTTGAGGACCTTCCTTCTTTTGGACTTGAGCTTCTCCTGCTTTAGGTTTGGACATTCGTGCTTGCAGTGCCCCTTCTTCTTACACCCAAAGTGCGTGATCTCCAATATTGGTGTGTTCGATGTACTTGGTGCTTTTGCTGGGTACTTCATGGTTCTTCTTTTAGCAAATATTTTTCAGAACATGTTTGCTAGTTCTTCTTCGTTGGGCGAGTTTGAATCTAACTTAGACTCGGACTCGATTTTTGATTTTGCTTTAACCTTGGCTTCTTTATTTTTTCCTGCATTCAAAGCAATACCTTTCTCAACCGAACCCAGATTAGATTGCTCATGTAATTCAAATTCACAAAAAAGCTTGTCTAACTTAATAATTGAAAGGTCCTTCGAAACCTTATAGGCATCTACCATTGATGCTCATAAAACGTTCTGAGTGAACAAATTTAGTGTATACTTGATTACATCTCGATTTTCGAGATGATGACCGATTAGGTGTAGTCCATTGATGACGTCCTGTATTCTTGCGTGGAGTTAGGAGGCACTTTCTCCGGGCTTAATATTAAACAACTAATTTAAAAGTAAGTTCCTTTTTGTTACTTTAGAGTCATTCGTTCCTTCGTGAAGTTTGACTAGCTGATCTCATAGCTCCTTTGCGTTGTTGAAAGGCCCGACTCGGTTGAGCTCTTCCTTTGTTAAGTCCCACTGAAGCATGTTCATGGACTTGTGTTAGTAATATGAGAGAAGTGTCCTAAGGCAATCGCCTTATGATTGTAAACATTTATTTTAATAAATGAATATTCACTATTTGAGTATACATATTTGTGTATTTGATTGGACTCTTAAACTCATTTACTGAATGTCCACAATACAATTCACAGCATGAGAGAATTTGTGATGAATTCACAACTAGTGATTATCTCTACATGTGCAATTGTGAAGTATTGGAATTGTCCCTAGTCGATGAATTGATAAATAAGGACACTATCAATTCTGTTGAGACTAGCATGGGTTATTCTCTAATTAGCTGATTCTCACTGGCTGGTGACATTGGGAAGTCCGGAGATAAACATGAATGCTAGTTAAGGGAACTAGTTCATTGGAGTGACTGGCTGTAAAACTTCACATGGTAGTCTACATATAGACATGTCAGTGAAGTTCTTACTGTAGCTTAAGTGCGATGTTCCTTTGACTTGCGGTGTTCAAGTCATCTTGGTCATGGAGACATATACTTTAACATCTTAAGCAAGCACCTCCAAGGAGGTGTGGACCCAGGATGGTTGGGTATAAGCCGAAGTGCCCGAAGATGTTTGAACAGCCTACAAAGGATTCACCACTCCTTGCGAGGGGATGTATACCCAAGGCCTATCGTCGGATTGTTACTCAAAGCCTCTGGCCAGAGCATGACATGTTCAGAGTATGAGTCTCTGAAATACATGAGAGTAATTAGAATCCATTGGACGAGAAAGACAATACTTGGGCTAGGTGTGACGTAGTCAGCCTAGTGGGGACTGACACATATAGACAATGTCCTGAACCAAGTGGGTATAAGATGGTGAAGGGAATGAGGAATGATTCATTATAGCTGCTGAAGGGTTTCAGAATTATTTCTGAGGTCAACCGTTGATCTTTCGATTAATTGGGGTCATGATGTACTACTAGGTGCTGTTGGAGCAATCGGCCCTAAGATACATGGTGATTTCTGAAGGGGTTTATACCTGGTCCAGAGTATAAATACATTCTGTGAAGTTTAGCAATCACCTGCTAAAAGGGCAGTCACCTGCTATATGGGACAGAATGATGTTGTGTGATTTCTGAAGGGGTTTTCAGAAACACTTGGAATTATGGATTGTAACGCCCCAAAATTCCCATTTTTAGTTCTTAAAGTCCTTGGAATTATTTAAAAATGGTTTAGAAATATTCTAGATATTTTTAGGAATTTTTAGAATATTTTTATGGAATTTTCTGAGTCTGTTTAGTATTTTTTAAAAAAGAAAAACGTTTAAGGGCAGCAAGGGATTCGAACCCACGACCACCAGGTGACCAGGCGCGCGCGCGACCAGCTGGGCTGGTCGGTTTTGTTGAAACAAATTGGGCGAAACAATAGAAAAGGTATAGTTAGGTAAATTCGCCCCATAAGTATAAATAGATAGTTAAAGAGAGAAATTTTATTTTCTCTCAACCTAAACCCTTTCTCCCCCTCGCCCAACACCTTGCGCCGACTCCTTTCCCCTCTCCTCTCTTGGGCGACACCACACCAAGGCCTAGAGGGCCGGCCAAGGCTCTCCTCCAAGAGATTTTCCTATATTCAGAATCCCCGCGACGAGAGGAACGCATAGGCGCGAAGAAATCTCCGAGATCTCAATTTTCTTCCGAGCCTAGACGTCAATCTTGGTTGTAAGTCCAAGATATCAAGGTTAGTACTGCTCACCTGCAGTAAGAGGCGGTTTTTCCGCAAGAATTTCCCTTAAAAGTTTTTAAAAGAGATATTTACTTCTTGTTAAGATTTTTGCATGTGATCTTAGTTCATTATATGCTTATATATTTTATTGAGTGCCCTATATGAGGTTAGGGTCCAAGAAAAGCTATGAGAAAAGAAAAGAGAAGATAAAGATAAGAAAAGAAAAGGCCAAGGCCTTAAGAAATCCCCAAAAGTCAAGACTTAGGGATTTTAGCACGCAAGGTGCTCGAGAAAATGCCAAGGCATTTACAGATAAGAATGAAAAGAAAAAAAACTATTTTATTTTCTAAGGCCAGTACCCGGCGTCCAAGGGCGTCGTTAAAGAAATCCAGGTGTCCAATTCCAAGGTCTTGGCCCTGGTAGACCAAGGTCTGCTCTATTAGGATTGGTGGCTCGCTACCCCAACCTTTTAGGGAACGCGCATCAGATGGTACTTACGTCTTCAGTGGATCCAAGTGATTATTATTTTCAAGTATATGCTTTAGCAAAGTTTCTAAAGTTTAAAGAGTTTTCAAAAAGTTAAAGAATAGCTAAAGTTTCAAGTTGAGCCAAGAAAAGTAAATTGAGATTTATTAATACTTGAGTATGCATGTTTTGAGTTATACATGTTCTTAGTTTTCTTTCAAGCATATAAGTATCTCATATGATTTTCATATTGTTCAAGAAGCATGTTTGCACATTTCGAGATTTTGTGAGCTAGATAGTACTTACTAACCTTTTTGCTTACTAGTTGCATTTCCTCTTACTGCAGATAAAGGTAAAGGCAAGCAATTCTGAAGGAAGGCGATGAGGCGGTGCTGAGTAAAGTGTGTGTGGTGGCTGATTTTGGAGAGATCCTTGAGACGAGACAATTTAGTTATTTGAATTACAATGTTTTAGTTTATTCAAATTTCAAGTTCTTGCCTTATGGAGTTTAGCGAACATTTAAGCTTTGGATAGTTTTACATGCTCAATTTCTTAGAGTAAAAATTCCATGTCATTTCATTTAGCATACATATCCTTATGATTGCATTGGATGAGTAGAAGTGTGAGTAGTTTGAAATATTGATACTTTGTTAGAGAAATAGATGCATGTGCCAAGATAGTATTAATTTCCCTTTGAATCAAGTTTTTATTGCTTAAGTATGTTTAGAAAAGTTGCTTTCTCATTTGATTATGCCTTAGGGATGTTTCAGAATTTTGTGTGATGAGTATCAATGGTTAGAAGTTAAGTTTGGTACAAACTCTAGCTTAAAGTCTATGTAGATTTTTCATAACTTGCTAAATTCCGTAAAAGTCCTAAATTCATGTTTATGGATTCGTTTTGATTGGCTAAATTGTTCAGAAAACTGGTATAGAGTATAGAAATGGTGTTGTGTCTTGTTATGGCTTGAATCTATAAGTTTGGTGGCTTTTGGAAACTAAGTTTCGAAACCTGAATTTCAGATTTCAGGCTTATCAGTCGACTGATACAGTATCAGTCGACTGATACCCGTAAGCTGAGTTGGGCGAGGCAAGTTTCAATAGGTATTTTCTTACGAGTTTTTGAGAAAGAAAGTGTGACATGGTATCATGCATGACTATTTAAGTTAGAATATCATTCTTAGATGAATAAAAAAAAAAAGATTTCCGCATTTTTAGTCATGCATTAGAGTCGAGAAGTAGACAAAGGTAATGATCCGTCTAAGGCAGAGAAGGCGGGTCGCTACAGGTGGTATCAGAGCAGTTCCCATTCTCCAGCATCACACACACATCAGCATCAACCTTGCCGTCTTCAAGTAAGAAAGCTTTAAGTTTCAGTTTTTCTATTGCTCCTTTATTTAATTGCAGTACAGAGAAATGCTTAAGTACTTACTCATATATGCATAGAACAAGGAAGCATGTTTAATACCTTAGTATCACGGAATCATGTTTAATCCCTAGAATGGACATTAGAGAAATGCTTAAGTACTTACTTGATTTGCTCAAAAGTAAGTTTTGGGATTTCGGCACGCAAGGTGCTTGATAAAAGTTTTGAGTAAGACCAAGGTCTTACTAAGCCCTAGAACGAGTTCTAGGACTAAGAAATGAGATAAGAATCAAGACCAAGGTCTTGTTATATCCTAAAGCAAGTTTGGGAACATTACCATTAAGTGTTAAGTTATACATTTGAGGACGTCCTAGAAAGGCCCAAAACGAGGAGCAAGCTCCTAGAAGGCAAGAAGCGTACCTCATTCAGTAGGAGAAACTGAAGCCAGGGAACTTCCCAGGCACAAGCAAACCATGGGATGCTTAAGCATGGTTCAAAACGTTGGAAAGAATAGTAGGGCTACTGGACTGGCATGAGGTAGAGAAGATAAAGTGTGCATCTTTCTGCCTTACGGGAGATGCTAGAATATAGTGGAAGAGAGTCAAGGCCAAGAGAAATGTCAGCCAGATGACATGGGCCGACTTCGAGACTGAGTTCTTCGAAGAATACTCTCACATGCAAGTAACCAACAAGCATTATGATGAATTCACGGAGTTCAGACAAGGAGAACTATCCGTGGATGAAGCAGTGAAGATGTTTAAGCAGTTAGCTCATCTGTGCCCAGAGCTAGTTAGCACAGAAAAAGAGATAGTTAGGCTAATGCTCAAGATGTTAAGGCCTGAGATAGCGTTGAAGGGGGGCTAGCGGTGTTAAGAGGCTGCAAACCTCCGAGGAACTAATAAGTAGTGCTTTGATCACTAAGCACTACTTAAACAGTATAAAGGCCACCAGAAAGGTTGAACGATGAAGTTCTTAACAACCTTACCGTCAGGGGAAGTAATGGCCTCTACTGAGAGGCTAAGGGCAGTATCAATCTAGATTTCCAACCGAGAGCTCTACAGTGACTTGTTAGTCCTTGAGATGAAGGATTACGATGTCATTTTAGGAATGGACTTCTTGAGCAAGTATAATGCTTCTATAGACTGCCGCAAGAAAAAGTCAAGTTCACACCAGAAGCAGAACCTTCGGTTGAGTTTATTGGAGACCCAAGGAGAAAGATAAATAGGTTCCTACCTACCTTACAAGCTCAGAGAATGTCAGAGAAGGGGTGCTCTGGTTTCTAGCTCATATAGTGGATGCGAGTCAAGGAGAAGGATTGAAGAGAGAAGAAGTGAGGGTAGTCTGTGACTATCCTGAGGTGTTTCCTGAAGAGTTACCAGGACTCCCTCCCAATCGGAAAATTGAGTTTGAAATTGAGTTGGCCCCAGGAACCAACCCAATTTCGAAGGCACCTTATCGCATGGCACCAGCAGAACTGAAAGAATTACAAGAACAATTGCAAGAGCTGCTTGACAAGGGTTTCATCCGCCCTAGTCATTCACCTTGGGGAGCTCCTGTACTGGTTGTCAAGAAGAAAGATGGATCTATGCGAATGTGCATAGATTATCGAGCTTTGAATAAGGTAACCATCAAGAACAGATATCCTTTACCAAGGATAGATGATTTATTTGATCAGCTGAAGGGAGCCACAGTGTTCTCCAAGATAGATCTACGATCAGGTTACCATCAGCTCAGAGTGAAGGAGAGTGATGTGCCAAGGACTGCTTTCAGTACAAGATATGGACACTATGAGTTTATGGTCATGCCCTTTGGAGTGACAAACGCCCCTGCGACGTTTATGGATCTAATGAATAGAGTGTTCAAGGATTTTCTGGACAAGTTCGTCATCGTCTTCATTGATGGTATCCTAGTGTATTCAAAGACTCGGAAAGAACATGAAGAACACCTGAAGATATTGTTACAAACCTTACACCAGAAGGAGTATGTCAGCTACATAGGACCCTACAAGATTATAAATAGAGTTGGGAAGGTAGCCGCTGGACTTGCCAGAGGATATGTCAGCTATCCACAGTACATTTCATGTCTCCATGCTAAAGAAGTGTATTCACGATCCTAGCCAAGTGATTCAGCCTCAGTCAGTGCAGATCCAAGAAGATCTTAGCTATGAGAGTAGACCGACACAGATAGTGGACAAAGCAGTTAAAAGATTAAGAAACAAAGAAGTGCCACTAGTGAAGGTCATCTGGCAGAATCAAAAGCATGAGGAGGCTACTTGGGAACGTGAGGACAGCATGAGAGAAAGATATCCAGAATTATTCTAAGTTCGAGGACGAACTTTTTATAAGGTATGGGGGATTGTAACGCCGCAAAATTCCCATTTTTAGTTCTTAAAGTCCTTGGAATTATTTAAAAATGGTTTAGAAATATTCTAGATATTTTTATGAATTTTTAGAATATTTTTATGGAATTTTCCGAGTCCGTTAAGTATTTTTAAAAAAAGAAAAACGTTTAAGGGCAGAAGGGGATTCGAACCCACGACCACCAGGCGACCAGGCGCGCGCGCGACCAGCTGGGCTGGACGATTTTGTTGAAACAAATTGGGCGAAACAATAGAAAAGGTATAGTTAGGTAAATTCGCCCCATAAGTATAAATAGATAGTTAAAGAGAGAAATTTTATTTTCTCTCAACCTAAACCCTTTCTCCCCCTCGCCCAACACCTTGCGCCGACTCCTTTCCCCTCTCCTCTCTTAGGCGACACCACACCAAGGCCTAGAGGGCCGGCCAAGGCTCTCCTCCAAGAGATTTTCCTATATTCGGAATCCCCGCGACGAGAGGAACGCATAGGCGCGAAGAAATCTCCGAGATCTCAATTTTCTTCCGAGCCTAGACGTCAATCTTGGTTGTAAGTCCAAGATATCAAGGTAAGTACTGCTCACCTGCAGTAAGAGGCGGTTTTTCCGCAAGAATTTCCCTTAAAAGTTTTTAAAAGAGATATTTACCTCTTGTTAAGATTTTTGCATGTGATCTTAGTTCATTATATGCTTATATATTTTATTGAGTGCCCTATATGAGGTTAGGGTCCAAGAAAAGCTATGAGAAAAGAAAAGAGAAGATAAAGATAAGAAAAGAAAAGGCCAAGGCCTTAAGAAATCCCCAAAAGTCAAGACTTAAGGATTTTAGCACGCAAGGTGCTCGAGAAAATGCCAAGGCATTTACAGATAAGAAAGAAAAGAAAAAAAAACTATTTTATTTTCTAAGGCCAGTACCCGGCGTCCAAGGGCGTCGTTAAAGAAATCCAGGTGTCCAATTCCAAGGTCTTGGCCCTGGTAGACCAAGGTCTGCTCTATTAGGATTGGTGGCTCGCTACCCCAACCTTTTTGGGAACGCGCATCAGATGGTACTTACGTCTTCAGTGGATCCAAGTGATTATTATTTTCAAGTATATGCTTTAGCAAAGTTTCTAAAGTTTAAAGAGTTTTCAAAAAGTTAAAGAATAGCTAAAGTTTCAAGTTGAGCCAAGAAAAGTAAATTGAGATTTATTAATACTTGAGTATGCATGTTTTGAGTTATACATGTTCTTAGTTTTCTTTCAAGCATATAAGTATCTCATATGATTTTCATATTGTTCAAGAAGCATGTTTGCACATTTCGAGATTTTGTGAGCTAGATAGTACTTACTAAGCTTTTTGCTTACTAGTTGCATTTCCTCTTACTGCAGATAAAGGTAAAGGCAAGCAATTCTGAAGGAAGGCGACGAGGCGGTGCTGAGTAAAGTGTGTGTGGTGGCTGATTTTGGAGAGATCCTTGAGACGAGACAATTTAGTTATTTGAATTACAATGTTTTAGTTTATTCAAATTTCAAGTTCTTGCCTTATGGAGTTTAGCGAACATTTAAGCTTTGGATAGTTTTACATGCTCAATTTCTTAGAGTAAAGATTCCATGTCATTTCATTTAGCATACATATCCTTATGATTGCATTGGATGAGTAGAAGTGTGAGTAGTTTGAAATATTGATACTTTGTTAGAGAAATAGATGCATGTGCCAAGATAGTATTAATTTCCCTTTGAATCAAGTTTTTATTGCTTAAGTATGTTTAGAAAAGTTGCTTTCTCATTTGATTATGCCTTAGGGATGTTTCAGAATTTTGTGTGATGAGTATCAATGGTTAGAAGTTAAGTTTGGTACAAACTCTAGCTTAAAGTCTATGTAGATTTTTCATAACTTGCTAAATTCCGCAAAAGTCCTAAATTCAAGTTTATGGATTCGTTTTGATTGGCTAAATTGTTCAGAAAACTGGTATAGAGTATTGAAATGGTGTTGTGTCTTGTTATGGCTTGAATCTATAAGTTTGGTGGCTTTTGGAAACTAAGTTTCGAAACCTGAATTTCAGATTTCAGGCTTATCAGTCGACTGATACAGTATCAGTCGACTGATACCCGTAAGCTGAGTTGGGCGAGGCAAGTTTCAATAGGTATTTTCTTACGAGTTTTTGAGAAAGAAAGTGTGACATGGTATCATGCATGACTATTTAAGTTAGAATATCATTCTTAGATGAATAAAAAAAAAAAGATTTCTGCATTTTTAGTCATGCATTAGAGTCGAGAAGTAGACAAAGGTAACGATCCGTCTAAGGCAGAGAAGGCGGGTCGCTACATGGATGAACCTTAAAGTTGAGGACAATTCCTTGTGTCAATTTGAAAGGGTTAGAAGAGGCAAACACAAGGAATAATGACTTGATTTCAAAATGCCAAATCTTTTAAAGAATTTAGATGTGTACCAAAAGTCAAACACACTTGATATTTTCATGATATCATATTTTTCTAGGATAGGGTATATCCAAGCAAGTGTGTTTGCAAACTTTAGAATATTTTAGGTTTTGATAGAGTTCTAATTAGCACCAGAAAAAAAGTTGCTTGGGAGCAAGCCTTAATGGTGTCCAAAAGGGGAAGAACTCGGATGTTGAGTTGGGGATAACTCAACATGGTGCTTAGGAGGTTAAGTTGGGTAGAACATAGCCTGGGAAAAATGAAAATTGGGAGAAGGCATGGGTAAAGGGGGAGGTTGCCTCCTAGTTGCCTTAATTTTCATTTGAAAATTTTTAAGTTTTGTGCCAAACATGGGAATGGTGATAGATACATTTTGGATTGTATTTTTCCCAAGTAGGTATGGGTATCACAAATGTCTCCACAAAATTTGAGAATTTTTGGAGATTTGTGCAATTTTTGGCGCATTTCTGAACTCCATCAAAAAAGGTTGAAATTTCAGACTTTCAGAGTATCAGTCGACTGCCATTTTGGCAGCCGACTGGTCAGGGCTGATTTTTGTATCAGCAGCTAGGTTGGTGTCCAAATAATGCAAAACAAGTGTATGGGGGGCTAGTATACATTGTTTATGGTCATTAGGGATTAAAAGAATCAATAATTGGGTTATTGTTGAGTTCTTTTTGATGTTAGGCAAAGGGGGAGAAGTGTTGGTTTAGGTTGGGAAACCAAACTTATCTTTGCAAGAAACCCTAGGTTTAGGGGGAGTTGAGATTAAGGGGGAGCATGGTTGCTCCATTCGTGGCGTAAGGGGAACCTTGGAGAGGTTCTTAAAAAGCCTTTGTAAGTCCAATGTAGGGGGAGCTTGGGAGAAGCTTTAAAAAGCCCGGTTTGTGTGGAAAAATCCTAGCTTGGAGAGCTAGGTGTAAAATTCCTAACTTGGAGGGTTAGGTGTGGGATGCCTTGGGATAGGATCCAGTTATGCATTGCATATGCATTCATTTAGCATGGTTTTTGCTACTTACTACTATCTTGCTTTCCTAACTTAAACGGATTGCCAAACATCAAAAAGGGGGAGATTGTTGGAGCAATCGGCCCTAAGATGGTCCGGTGTGACCATAGGTTTTGATGTTTGGGCAAAGTGTTTAAGTTAAGTTTACCCTTGTGTATTTGATATGCGTAAGTTGAGTGTGCAGGTTGTACAGGTACGCATATGGACATGACTGGACGGCCTCAGTACGGTGAAGGATGGCATGGAGGTAAGCTGGAGGCTTGTGTGCGCATCTGAGGGACCTTGGAGTGCAGGGACGATGAGCTGATGGGCGCAGACTTCGAGGCATACGTGAAGGGTGGCATGGATGCAAGCTGGAGGCTTGCGTGCGCATCCGAGGGACGAGGGCCGAAGATGAAGAGGGCGCGAAGGCAACAGTCGAGACTGCGGAGGAGGAGTCAGTCGAGTTGTGAGGGTACGAGTGCTGAGTGATTGTACTCGGGAAGTCCTAGGGGTTGAGTGCTGAGTGGAATGTACTCGGGGAGGCTAAACCCTAGGCTGGTAAGCAGGACAGTCGACTGCCATTTGGGCAGTCGACTGGTGTAGGCTGGAACAGGCTGGCAGATTCGAACGTTGTGCTGCAATGGTCAAATCTGAATAGGAGCAGGTGACTGCCATTTTAGCAGTCACCTACTAGCGACTGTTTCAGATTCGAACCCTATTTAAGGGGGCTCGTTTCCTACCTTGCTCCTAGACGAAACTTGTCTTGGTTAAGGGCAAGTTAGTAGTCTTCGTGTCCAGAGCTTTGTTTGGTGTTGTGGTGAGGTTTCTCCACCCACAAGGAGCGACACGTGATAGCCGGAGGTTATCCGGGGAGTGATCCACCGACGGATTGTTGGATTAGTCACCCGGCCGGGGTGGATACCAATTAATACGGTTTGTTAGCGTTTGCTCTTTATTGTTAGTTTTATTATCTTGTATTTCCGCTGTGCAAACTAACAACGTAGGTTGAAAGAATCAAAAAACGCTATTCACCCCCCCTCTAGCGTACGGCATCGATCTCTTACAGGTGCCACTCATGATCGTTCTATAATTGGTTGATTATAGACGGCCAACATAAATCGAAAGCCTATTTAGTCACACGCACTACGAGTAATCCGAGGGATTTAAAACAAGTTGAAAATTGGATTTTCCGATCAAGAGAAATAAGTCGAATCTGAATTTATCAGAGGCGCATCGGAAGCTTAAAATGGCTAAGTCTTTTGAAGGCTTATTGGACGAATTAAATGAGTTTAATTCATGAGGAGGCGGCTTGTTTTGGCCGACCAAAGAGGGTCCCCACCCTCTTTGGTTTGGCCGGCCACAACAAGGAGGGAAACCAATTTATTTGGTTTAAATTATAAAATAAATCAAGCGCGATTTGTTTTATAAAATTATGGATAAATAAATTTATATAAAGAAATTTATATAAAGATATTTATTTTCATGGAAATTAAAATAAACCTTGGATTGGTTTATTTTATTTTATAAAATCAATTATGAATTGATTTTTCCATGATAAGAAAAATTTATATAATAAATTTTTTGTGAAAATTTATTCCATAATAAAAGGGGAGATGTGTTTGTTTTATTATAAAGTTAGTTATTATAAAACATGGCATAACGGAATAATTCATAAGAAAATTTATAAAGAAAAATTTCTTATGAAAAATTTATTCCGTTAAAGGGGAGACTTGGCAATGGAGAGGCTACTATATAAAAGAACCAAGGCAAGGCTTGAATTCCAATCAAGAGATCAAGTAGCAAGCCCTCTCTCTCTCTCCTTCTTTCCCTCTACTTCCTCTAGGGCCGGCGCCCCTACCTCTTCTAGGGCCGGCGACTCTACCAGCCTCTAGGGCCGGCGCCCCCTTCAAGTTGCCGTGAGCCATCTCCACCAAGAAGGTGCCGAAGAAGAAGAAGAAGAAGAAGCGGGTCACATCTCCTTCCTCTCCCCGGAATCTTGATTCCGTTACTTGGTGGTTAGTTTCCATCTCTCTCTCTTGATATTCTCGTCGTGCCTTTGGACAATCTAGTAGTTCTTGTCGGCACGAAACTCGTGACTTTGCGAAGTCATCCCGAAGAGAACTCGGCGTGGACGCGAATAGAGGCGGAGCTTCCAAGGGACGCTACGGTTGGATCTCGTCCCTTACTTCGAGTTACGCGAGGTATTGAGTAAAATAGTTTACTTTCTGCAAAATTTTAATTTATGATCATGTCCACACATCATAAGGTTGCATGCTAGATACGTGGTTAAAATAATTTGAGAAATTATTTATGCTAATTCTTCCGCTGCACGTAATTAATTTTAAAAAATTACCAACCCGTATCCATGTCAACATGCACCCAGACCCAACAGTGGTATCAGAGTCGTTTAGTGTTCAACATAATCATATAATTGTTTTGCGAAAAACTTTGTCATGATCTCAATTTTGGAAAATTTTTCCAATTATGGAAACTTTACAATTATGATAAATTTTAGATTTAGGAATTTTATAGTTTGGAAATCCTCATGAAATTTCACAAACGTTTGAAATATCCAAGTTTCTGAAATTTTATGATAATTGTGAAAACTTCCCATTTTTGGAAACTTTCTAATTTTGGAAATTTCCTATTTTGGAAATTTTCCAATTTTGGAAATATGTAAGTTTTCTTTATACCAGAAACTTACAATTATTCTTAAAACCTATTACGAAATCTCGCAATTTTGGGCACTTTCTTTCTAGAAAGTCTAGACAAATTTATGGATTATTAATTGACAATTAAATTCGAATTGGTTTTAAATTATTAACAAAATTCTTTATTTTTGATTGAGTCTCGGGGAGCCGTCCAATTTAAAGTTAGTTGTTGTAATTTAATTTCCTATTTTGAATAAAATTGTCATGTTTAATTTGGTTACGCCTCGGGGAGCGGACCAAATTAGATTTATAACAAATTCCTTTTTTTTTGGTATCTGAGCCTCGGGGAGCCACCCAAAGAAAATAATTTGTTGAAATTAATAGATCCATAAATAAAATATGTAATCAAATCTTGGAAATTTTGAGGGGATTCTCAAACGATAATTTTCTTATTTGATTTAAGAGGTGATGCTCTTACATATTGTTGTCTCCAAAATTAATTAGGAAAATGGTTTCCTATAGAGTTTTCTTAAAAGAGATTTTCATGAAAATAATATGTGGTTGAATTAAGGGAATCTGTCTCTTAATTTAATAAGATTTGATTTAGAGAAATCAAAGTCTTAAACATATTATCTCCGAAATTGATTATGACAATTTAGGAAATTGTTTCCCAAAACGATTCGTTGAATAAAGTATGAAATTAGAATTAGAAAATCCGGTTCCTAATTCAATTAATGAGACTTGATAAATTAAGTCACATATATACTTTATTAAGGAAATCGTTAGTACATGACATAATTATATGTCATGAATGTGCTTAGAAAAGAAAGGATGAGACCCAAAACCCCTTACAAAATATTAAGGCCAACACCTTCCATTAATATGGTTAGAACCGGAGTTTTGTTTCTCGTTTGGGTTAATGGGCACATCCATGCCCGGCTTGAACCTCAACATGTTCAAACAATGGAATTAGTTTATGATTAATATAGTTGGAGTCAGAGGTCAATCCTTAGTTTTGGTTGTTGGACACATCCAAGCCTGACTAAACGGTTGAATGAGCTCCAACCATATTAAAACTATTTCTTGATTAATGGGTCAGCCTTTAGCTTGGAGCATCGATTTGTTGTGCCACAGCTAAGGTCGATGTAAAGAGAGGTGTAGTTGGGTGCTATGTATATTGTGCATACTTGTTAATGAGTTAACAACCCAATGATTTATGCAAACATTCAATTAGTTGATAGCATAAAGTGATAGTTACATATATGTGATATGTAATCGGTATAATTACCTACCTTCACAGCTAAGAATAACTTGATGGCCACAGCCATGGTTGTTCTTATCTATGGTTGGATATCAACCTATTTGGAGATGTTCCTACGATCTCCCGAATTGATAAAAAGGGTTATTCAATTCGATAAATAAATAGGATTTAATTAATGTATGTTGATGCATTCTTTATCATTCTTCTCACATAAGCTCAATTTGTATTTCTAGGATAATCACTCGATCATGTCTTCTCTGAATTTGCGTTCCATTTTGGACACCAATAAACTGACTGGGCCAAACTTCATGGACTGGCTTCGAAACCTGAGGATAGTCCTCAAGGCAGAGAAGTTTGCTCTTGTCCTTGAAGAACAACTTCCTAACCGTCCTCCTGAAGATGCAACTCCAGACCAGTTTCCTGAGTTGCTCAACCTGCTGAAGACTGTAGAGCCTTCTGTGAAGCAGGATCAGAAGACGGAACTATTAGTTGGTTCCTCGAAGAAAGGTTCTAAGAGGAAGGCCAAAGAACAGAATAAAGGAAAGAAGAAAAAGGCCAAAAAGACTGAAAAGACACCAAAAGGCACTTGCCATCATTGCGGCAAGGAGGGTCACTGGCGAAGAAACTGCAAGGTTTATCTTGAGTCCTTAAGGAAGAAGGCATCCGATGCACCATCCTCTTCAGGTATCTTCGTTATTGAATGTCACTCTATTTCCTCAACCACCTGGGTACTTGACACTGGGTGTAGCTCACATATATGTAATGACATACAGGGGCTATGGAATAGAAGAAGACTCGTCAAGGGAGAAGCGAATTTGCGAGTTGGAAATGGAGCAAAGATTGCTGCTGTTGCCATCGGAACATATTTGCTAAAGCTCCCTACTAGACGTGTCTTAGAATTGGATAATTGTTATTTTGTTCCTTCATTAATAAAGAACATTGTATCTATTTCATGTTTGAATGAAAAGGATCATCATTTAACTTTTAGTAACAATTGTTGTTACATAACTTTAAATGGCGTTCTTTATGGGACTGGAACTTTGTGCAATGGTATCTACACGTTAGATCTATCCGGTGACGTTTTCAATATCGAAGTTAGCAACAAACGTGCTCGAATAGATAATCGAATAGACTTCTATACGTGGCATTGTCGTCTTGGCCATGTAAGTAAGAAACGCATGACCAAATTACACCGATGTGGAATTCTGGAATCATTTGAACCCGGTTCATTTGATACATGCGAATCATGCTTAAAAGGCAAGATGGTCAAATTACCCTTTTCCGGAAAAGATAATCCAGTGGGAGAATTGCTTGGTTTAATACATACTGATGTATGTGGACCAATGTCAACTCTTGCACAAGGAGGCTATAGCTACTTCATTACCTTTATCGATGATCACTCACGATTCGGGTATGTGTTCTTGATGAAACACAAATATGAAGCTTTTGAGAAATTCAAAGAGTTCAGAAATGAAGTAAAGAAACAGCTTAGCAAAAGTATTAAGATACCTCGATCCGATCGGGTGGTGAATACTTAAGTCAAGAGTTTCAAGATTATCTTAGGGACAATGGGATATTGTCTCAATGGACTCCGTCATATACACCACAGCATAATGGTGTGTCTGAGAGGCGTAACCGAACCTTGATGGACATGGTAAGATCTATGATGAACCATGCAACTCTTCCAAAATCCTTTTGGGGCTATGCACTTAAGACAGCTGTTTACTTACTAAACAGAGTCCCGACCAAGGTAGTCTCTACTACTCCATATGAGACGTGGAATAGTAAGAAACCTCACTTAACTTACCTTAAGATATGGGGTTGTCCTGCTTATGTGAAGCGGACTGTATCAGACAAACTAGATGCTAAGTCTGATAAATGACTATTTATTGGATACCCTAAGGAAACAAAGGGTTACCAATTCTATCATCCCTTGGAACAAAAGGTGTTTGTTTCAAGGCATGCTGTATTTTTGGAAAAAGAATTTCTTTTACAAGAAAACAGTGGGAGTGGCATTGAACTTGATGAAGTTCAAGAAACTCCAATAGACATTACAGAGACACCTAGTCTAGACCCACAACCAATAACTCATAATGATGAGCTATCAGTTGAACCTAAAACAACAACACATCTTCGTAGGTCTGATAGGACACAAAAATATTCCAGAGAGATACGGATTTCTCATAAGTGAATCGAACGACGTGTTACTCATAAGCAATGACGAACCTATCAGTTATGAAGATGTTCTGAAAAGTTCAGAAAGGGACAAATGGCTTGAAGCCATGAAGTCGGAAATGGATTCCATGTACGAAAATCAAGTATGGGACTTGGTTAACCCACCTGAAGGGATTAAGCCCATAGGGTGCAAGTGGGTTTTCAAGAAGAAAACTGACATGGAAGGTAATGTTGTTACCTTTAAGGCTAGACTAGTGACAAAAGGATATCGTCAGAAACAAAGAATTGATTATGACGAAACCTATTCGCCAGTAGCTATGCTTAAATCCATTCGGATGCTCCTAGCCATAGCAGCTCATTATGATTATGAGATATGGCAAATGGATGTGAAAATAGCTTTCCTTAATGGAAACCTGCTTGAGGATGTATACATGATACAACCTGAAGGTTTCACAACGGTTGATGAAACCAAAGTATGCAAGCTTCGACGATCCATATATGGACTGAAGCAAGCATCCAGGAGCTGGAACATCAGTTTTGATGAGACAATCAAAGAGTTTGATTTCTCACAAAATCCTGACGAACCTTGTGTGTACAAGAAGGTTAGTGGGAGTGCAGTCGTATTCCTAGTGTTATATGTCGATGACATATTACTTATAGGAAACGATATATCAGTCTTACAGACAGTTAAAAATTGGTTGTCCAAAACTTTCTCTATGAAAGACCTGGGAGAAGCAACCTATATCCTTGGGATTAGAATCTATAGAGATAGATCAAAACGGTTGCTTGGTCTTTCGCAGTCTACATATATAGACCGAGTGCTAAAAAGGTTTAGCATGTCGGAATCCAAGAAAGGTTATCTTCCCATCAGGCATGGGATCAACCTTTCAAAGTCTATGTGTCCGCGCACAGAAGACGAGAGGATTTGCATGAATAAGATTCCTTATGCATCCGCGATAGGATCTATCATGTATGCTATGTTATGTTATGCACTAGGCCCGATGTATCGTATGCTCTGAGTGTCACGAGCAGATACCAGTCTGATCCAGGAATGGATCATTGGGCGGCTATCAAGACAATCCTTAAGTACTTAAGAAGAACTAAGGATGTGTTCCTAATATATGGAGAAGGAGATATGGTAATAAGTGGGTATACAGATGCCAATTTCCAGACAGATAAGGATGACTCCAAATCTCAGTCTAGATACGTATTTACTTTGAATGGAGGCGCAATAAGTTGGAAGAGTTCCAAACAAAACACCGTAGCGGATTCTACCATGGAAGCGAAATATATCGCAGCTTCGGAAGCAACAAAGGAAGCAGTCTGGATCAAGAAGTTTGTCTCCAAACTTGGTGTGGTTCCAACCATTGATGAAGCAGTGCCGGTTTACTGCGACAACAATGGAGCTATTGCACAAGCAAAGGAACCAAGGTCTCATCAGCGATCCAAACACGTGCTTCGCCGCTATCATCTGATCAGAGAGATTATAAGTAGGAATGATATACAAATTGAGAAAATTCCCACTGAAAGGAATTTAGCGGATCCTTTAACTAAGGCCTTGCCTCAAAGTAAGTTTGAGGGTCATGTTAGAGCCTCTGGTATTGGATACCCTAGCGATTGGCATTAGGCTAAGTGGGAGTTTGTTAGTAATATGAGAGAAGTGTCCTAAGGCAATCGCCTTATGATTGTAAACATTTATTTTAATAAATGAATACTCACTATTTGAGTATACATATTTGTGTATTTGATTGGACTCTTAAACTCATTTACTGAATGCCCACAATACAATTCACAGCATGAGTGAATTTGTGAAGAATTCACAACTAGTGATTATCTCTACATGTGCAATTGTGAAGTATTGGAATTGTCCCTAGTCGATGAATTGATAAATAAGGACACTATCAATTCTGTTGAGACTAGCATGAGTTATTCTCTAATCAGCTGATTCTCACTGGCTGGTGACATTGGGATGTCCGGAGATAAACATGAATACTAGTTAAGGGAACTAGTTCATTGGAGTGACTGGCTGTAAAACTTCACATGGTAGTCTACATATAGACATGTCAGTGAAGTTCTTACTGCAGCTTAAGTGCGATGTTCCTTTGACTTGCAGTGTTCAAGTCATCTTGGTCATGGAGACTTATACTTTAACATCTTAAGCAAACACCTCCAAGGAGGTGTGGACCCAGGATGGTTGGGTATAAGACGAAGTACCCGAAGATGTTTGAACAGCCTACAAAGGATTCACCACTCCTTGCGAGGGGATGTATACCCAAGGCCTATCGTCGGATTGTTACTCAAAGCCTCTGGCCAGAGCATGACATGTTCAAAGTATGAGTCTCTGAAATACATGAGAGTAATTAGAATCCATTAGACGAGAAAGACATTACTTGGGCTAGGTGTGACGTAGTCAGCCTAGTGGGGACTGACACATATAGACCATGTCCTGAACCAAGTGGGTATAAGATGGTGAAGGGAATGAGGCATGATTCATTATAGTTGCTGAAGGGTTTCAGAATTATTTCTGAGGTCAACCGTTGATCTTTCGATTAATTGGGGTCATGATGTACTACTAGGTGCCACTCATGATTGTTCTATAATTGGTTGATTATAGACGGCCAACATAAATCGAAAGCCTATTTAGTCACACGCACTACGAGTAATCCGAGGGATTTAAAACGAGTTGAAAATTGGATTTTCCGATCAAGAGAGATTAGGTTTGGTTAAGCCAAACGATAAGTCGAATCTGAATTTTTCAGAGACGCATCGGAAGCGTAAAATGACTAAGTCTTTTGAAGACTTAATAGATGAATTAAATAATTTTAATTCATTCGGGCGTGGCTTGGATGGGCCGGCCAAAGAGGGTCTCTATCCTCTTTGCTTGGCCGGCCACAACAAAGGGAGAGAACCAAGTTTTTGGCTCAATTTATAGACTTGGTATTATAATAATTAGGCTTGGACTTAGATTTAGGCTTGTGGCTACTTTTATATTGTTTTATATTTGTTGTGTTAAGCTGAGCAAGCCAACAGTTAGTTGATTTCGGTTTTATGTAGTTTTTATATCTTCCTTTGTTTGCATTTATTCCAACTGTGTCAGCTGCATTAAATTGCATGGTTTGTATTTTCTATCTGTGTGGGTTGTACCAGGTTGATTCTTATATTGTCATAAGGGGGAGGTGTTGATTGTTTGTCGGGAAAGCATACCTTTGGGGTGTGACAAAAAGTTCTTGCAAGGCTAGGTTGTGAAAGACCTAGTTTGCAACTAGGTAATGGAAAGTCCTAGCAGGGCTAGGCAGTCAAAGTCCTAGTTGGAAACTATGTAATGGAAAGTCCTAGCAGAATTAAGTAGTGGAAGACCTAGTTGGTAACATAAAATCCTTATGGCACTAAGACATAGAAAAGAACAAGTGAGTCAAAGGCTGACCAGATACTTGGTGATCGGAAGCCCAACAGGAAGTTGTCAAGGGAAAGTCCAAGTGAGTTAATGGCTCATTAGACACTTTTTGAAGAACATTTGGCAGGTTAAGGTTGACTGAATGCTAAGCAATGGAGAGTCCTAATAGGTCAAAAATGACTAGATGTTGAGCAATGAAAGTCCTAGTGTGTTGAGATCAATCAGATATTGGGTAAGATGTGATTTCAGTCTCAGAAAGACTGAAATTATGGTTTGTAATCAATTGGCAAGGAGTGGAATTGATCGACAAAACCTAAACTAGAATTTTTCGTGTTTTGGAGCTTGAATCGATTAACTTAATCGATTCAGTGCCAATCGATTCAGGTGATCGATTGATAAGAGATGTCATTCGAACGAAGAAGTTTAGCATTGATTAGGTAGAGTACCTAATCGATTAGGACCTATTTGAATCAATTAGATTGATTACGTAATTAATTGGGCAATGTTTCTCTCATGAAATAGAAAGGTGTTGAATCAATTGGGCAATTGATTCAACCCTTGTCAATCGATTGGGCTAATCGATTAAAGTGTGTTTCACAATCACAGAAGGCATTGGAATTGATTGGGGAATCGATTGAGAGGTTTTTGCGAAAAACACAGAAAGCTTCAGAGTCGATTGGGTAATCGATTAGAAGCTGCTGAATCAATTAGTTTGACTCACCAATCCAATAGTTAGATGAAAAAGAATTGTTCTATTGGTTTTGAACGATCAATTTGACATGACAATCGATTAGGAAAATGCCAATCAATTAGGAGCATAGAACGAACCCTAGAAAAGGGTTTTTAGAATGGTTTAAATCAAGGCTTGTATATGAAAAGCTTATGCCTATTCTTAAGGGTTTAGAGGAGAAGTGCTACTGTATTTCCAACCACCAAGAGTTAATCCATAGCAGCATGTAGTCAAGCAAAACAAAGAATTCATTGTAAAGTGTTGTGCTTTCCTTTTCCATTCATTTTTGGTGTTGCTTGTATTTTATTTATGTGAGAATAGTTTGTATGAGACATCTCTACATCTGAAATTTACCTAGAAGGAGGAATTTTATAGTAGATAAGATTGTGAGAGTCGAACCTTTAGATTAGTCACCTCATAGAGTGAAGACTAAGTAAATCAAAGGTGTTAGTGATTGAGAGCTTCTCTTTAAGGTATCCACTGCAAATCAAGTTTGAAAAAGCGAACGAAGTTATTCACCACTCCCCCCCCCCCTCTGCCCTCTTTTCTAACTCATACCTGTTCCAACAATGTCATCATACTATCGTTCTGAAAAATAATGTTATGCCTTCATGGTCAATAACTTTAAAGTAGCTGATAGTTGGGGATGAATAGAAAGAATATCTTCCCATATTTCTCTTTCACTTACCTTTAATATATCATATAATTGTCGATATTCAGATGCTGATATTTCATCTATATTTGAATGATCAAGTACATTCATCGTGTCATAAACCATTAATTTCATTACAATATCATTATTTGATGATTCCCTAGAGCAATTGTCCTAGATGACGAATCAACAGAAGGCTTAGTTATTTCAAACAAATAAGGTTCTCCATAAGAATACCAGTTATAGTAATTTGAAACAAAACTATTTCTACATATATGTACTTTCACAGTATATATCCTCATCATGACAATGATTACATGGACAATGTAACATGGCACCATTCATACATTCTAGATGATTTTTAGCAAAGTTCACAAACTCATCAATTTCAGCAAAAAATTCACCTCTAATAAATCTATTTTCTAATCCATTGTACCTCCAAGCTTTTATCATATACATTCTATCCTAGTGAGAAAAAAATTGCCTACATTATTAATCAAGTCAAACTAAATAACTAAAAAAATAAATCAAGACTATAAGACATCAGAAACAAAAACATGTTCTACCTTATAAACAACTAAGGGAGAGAAAGCAACATAGCACAGAGAATGTAAAAAATATCAGATTTTGTAATTCATTTTACAAAGCCTTAGCTAAGCTCACGGCTAGGGGGTCATGAGTGTTAGATCGTGGAGCTTGCTAGAGGGGGGGTGAATAGTAATTTCTCTCAGACTTTTTCTACAAAAGGGTTACACAATACAAAAATATAATAGAAAATATGAAGAACAATGCTAACAAGGAAAATTTACTTGGTATCCACCCCGAAAGGTGACTAATCCAAGGATTCACACGAGTACACCACCTCCACTATGAAAAGCTCCTTCATGGTGGAGAAAACCATTACAAGGTTGTCTTCTACCTCTTTACAAGATTGAAATGAAGGCTAGAGGAAGAACTAATCACTTTGGGCACTAGCAACACTTTGGTACAGTAAAGGACCGTACCTTCCTCGTGCCAAAAAGTCCCCTTTAAATAAGAGTAAAGGACAACTCCACGAGTTGTCCAGCTCAACACCAGTCGACTGGGGTAGTTGACTGGTCTAGCCTTAATTGCTAGCCAACGGCTAACTCAACGGCTATATTTTGGGGTTACCAGTCGACTGCTCCAGGAGCAGTCGACTGGTCTCGGGTACGAAACCTTCTGTGAGTTTCTGTTTGGGCTGGCAGTCGACTGCCTTTCTACCAGTCGACTGCCCAGCCTATACAAACACTCATCCTCACTTCAACGACCCTCCTTCACGTGTGCCTTCAGGTAGACTCCCTTGGCTTGCCCCTTGAAGTCTTCTTCCACCGTCTATCGCCCCTCGGATGCACACACAAGCCTTCTCTTGGCTTGACTCCATGCCAGCCTTCACGTGTGCCCTTTGAAGTCCACTTCTTGGCTTGCCCTTGGAGTCCTCCTCCCTCGGCTCTCGTCTCTCGGATAGGTCCTCCATGTGTGATTCTCCAAGTCCTGCAAACTCAATCACACATATCAAATAACAACACAACACCCTAAGCTTAAACATTGGCACGCACACATCAAAACCATGATCTTCCCGATCATCCTTGGGTCGATTGCCTCAACAATCTCTCCCTTTTTGATGTGTGGCAATATGTTTAAGTTAGGGAGTAAATAATAACCGACAACAGTAATTGAAATAACAAGACATAGTAAAAACAAAGAGATAACCTCCCCCTTAAACTATGCCTTCTCCATTTTCAATTTTCATAAACCAATCAACCAAAGTTAAGTTACAAACCTAACTTAAACCACCCATTCTCCCCCTTTGACACCATAAAAAAGATTACCCCAAGAAATCCTAACCGATGGCATCAAATGAGAACATAATCCATTTCTAAAAATCTTCAGTGTTCTGAATTCAGCCGTGCCAGTCGACTGCCCCAAGTCTGTCAGTCAAACTTTCAGGTTTCTGAGCCGAAATTCAGAAACTCCCAAAAAATTTCAAAAAATTTCAAAAATTGTAAAAATTTGCAAACATGTTTCATATGATATACATTATCAGGGAAAAATATAATTTTGTGAAAAAGCTAAATATGTTTGACTTTTTGACTAAAGTTCAAATATCTTGAAAAACACTAACTTTGTATCATGTTTCCAATCTAATTTTGCAATCATTCATCTTCCAAGCTTATGGGAAAACATATAAAACATAAAATGGTTTTCAAAGGTTTAAAATGTCCAACCATGATCTTTGGGCAAGATGTCTATTAATTAAACACTTATTTTCCCCATGGTTGGTCTATTTTTTATAATTTGATACTTCTAATGACCCAACACTATGTCACAAGCACAAGTGAATCATTTGTATCATCCTAATGAATCAAACACCACCTTCCTATTGTATTGCTCCAAGGTCCATCCTATACTTCTACAAAACACATAGCAAGGCCTCTTCGTAAGGATATGAACTTCGATTCGGGAAGAGGCTTGGTAAAAATGTCGGCAAGGTTTGACTTTGACTCAACATAGTGTAATTTTATGTCTCCCCTTGCCACATGATCCCTAATAAAGTGATGCTTCACTTCAATGTGTTTTGTTCTAGAATGATGAACCGGATCTTTAGTCAAGTTAATTGTACTTACATTATCACACAAAATCTTGACTTTGGAGTAATGTAACTCATAATCCTCTAAGGTGTGCATGATCCAAAGTAATTGGGACACACAACCACCCATTGCCACATATTCGTCCTCCATTGTTGATAGGGCAACACATGGTTGTTTCCTACTACTCCAACTAACTAAAGACAACCCAAGGAATTGACATTCTCCACTAGTACTCTTCCTATCTAGTTAACACCCCGCATAGTCTGAATCGGTGTATCCAAAAAGATCAACATTTGGGGTTCTAGGATACCAAAGCCCGACATTAAGAGTACCTTTAATATAACTTAGGATCCTCTTTACTACCACTAAATGAGACTCTTTAGCACATGATTGGTACCTTGTACACATACCTACCGCAAATAATATATCGGGTCTACTAGCGGTTAGGTACAATAGACTACCAATCATGCTCCTATATTATTTTGAGTCTACTATTTTTCCTTCAACATCACTATCATTTTGGCATTTGTTCCTATAGGGGTAGATGCTACCTTAGCATTTTCTAGTCCAAATTTCTTTAGCATTTCCCTAGCATACTTAGTTTGATACACATGAGTCCCTTCATTTGTTTGCTTAACTTGTAGACCTAAAAAAGAAAGTCAATTCTCTTACAAGACTCATCTCAAATTTATTTTTCATACACTTAATGAACTCATGTAGGAATTCACTATTTGTAGACCTAAAAATAATATCATCGACATTGATTTTAGGAACAAAGTTGGGCCAATTGTTCCTCTCCTAAAACCCTTGGACACTAAGAATGAGGAAAGACTTTCATACCAAGCCCGGGAAGCTTGTTTCAATCCATACAAGGTTTTTCTTAATTTGTAAACATGTCTAGGGTAATTTGGGTTTTCAAACCCGGGAGGTTGTTCTACATAGACCTCTTCCTTAATGACCCCATTAAGGAATGTCAACTTCACATCCATTTGGTAAAGTGTAAAACTCATGTGAGCGGCATATGCTAGTAAAATTCTAATGGACTCTAATCTAGCTACGGGGCATATTTCTCATCATAGTCTAGTCCCTCAACTTGATTAAACCCCCTAGCTACCAACCTAGCCTTATTTCTAGTTATCTTTCCTTGATCATCTAGCTTGTTCCTAAAAACCCATCTAGTGGTGACAATGGTGCAATCATTGGGTCTAGGAACCAACTCTCATACTTCACTCCTTTCAAATTGATTTAACTCCTCTTGCATAGCTAGGACCCAATCCACATCACCTAATGCCTCATCAATAGATTTCGGTTCTAATTGAGAAATCAAGGCAATTTGACTACTATGTTCCCTAAAGTAAGACCTAGTCCTTACCCCTTGAGTGACATCACCCACTATTTGGTCAATGGGGTGATCTTGGTGATGTCTTAAGGGCCTAGAGGTTATGGGTTTATTGACTATATGATCCCCATCCTCTAGTATACTTCTCTCCCCCCCCCTTGATCATTGCCCCCTAAATGTAGGTTTTGAATTTCTTGGGTTGGAGGTTGACTTTCTTTTATGTCCTTATCAATTGAGGATTTCCTAGGATAGGTGTTGGTAGACTCATCAAACTACACATTGGATGACTCCTCAATTACCTTAGTCCTTTTGTTATATACCCTATATCCTCTACTAGTGGATGAATAACCAACCAAGATCCCCTCATCCGCTTTAGATTCAAAGTTCCTTAACTGATCCTTGGTATTTAAAATGTACACTTTACATCCAAAAACCCTAAAGTAGTGAACTTGTGGAATTCTCCCATTCCACAACTCAAATGGTATTTTTCCTAAAAACCTATGAATTAATACCCAGTTTTGAATGTAACAAGCGGTATTTACCGCTTCTGCCCAAAAATAGCTAGGAAGTGAATATGCATTAAACATAGTCCTAGCAGCCTCTTGTAGGACTCTATTTCTCCTTTCTACTACACCATTTTGTTGAGGGGTCCTTGGGCATGAAAATTCATGCTTGTATCCATTTTCTACACAAAATTGTGAGAAGTTTGAGTTTTGGAACTCCCCGCCATGGTCACTCCTAATTCGGTTGATTTTGAGATGTTTCTCATTTTCAACCCTCTTACTAAAGCCTATGAAAATTTCTAAGTTATCATCCTTATGTTTCATGAAAAATACCCAAGTAAATCTAGAAAAATTATATATAATAACCAAACAATATTTACTCCCTACCAAAGATGGAGTACTATGACAATCAAATAAATCCATGTGCAATAATTCTAAAGGTAAAGTAGTGCTAGTTAAGGTTTTACCTGTTGGGACCGGGTGCATGTTGACATGGATACGGGTTCGTAATTTCAAAATTTAATTACGTGCAACGGAAGGTTTAGCATAAATAATTTCTCAAATTATTTTAACCACGTATCTAGCATGCAACCTTATGTTGTAGAGACATGATCATACATTTAAAATTTTGCAGAAAGCAAACTAATTTACTTAATACCTCGCGTAACTCGTAGAAAGGGACGAGATCCAACCGTAACGTCCCTTGGAAGCTCCGCCTCTATTCGCGTCCACGCCGAGTTTTCTTCGGGATGACTTCGCAAAGCCACGAGTTTCGTGCCGACAAGAACTACTAGATTCTCCAAAGGCACGACAAGAATACCAAGAGAGAGATGAAAAACTAACCACCAATCGAAGAACGGAATCAAGATTCCGGGAGGAAGGAAGGAGTCGCGCCCGCTTCTTCTTCTTCTTCGGCTTCTTCTTGGTGGTGGAAGCTCACGGCAAAGGGGGAGGGCTCTAGGGTCGGCGTCACTAGAAGAGGGAGAGAGAGAGAAGAGAGGGAGAGAGGCTAGGCAAGAATCCTTGATCTCTTGGATTAATTTCCAAACCTTGCCTTGGCACCTTTATATAGTAGCCTCTTAATCGCCAAGTCTCCTCTTAACGGAATAAATTTTTCATAAGAAATTTATCTTATAAATTTTTCTATGAATTATTCCGTTATGCCAAGTTTTTATTATAACTTAATTTATAATAAAAACAACCATGTCTCCCCTTTTATTATGGAAAGAAATTTCTTTATATAAATTTCTTTATCATGGTAAATCAATCCATTATTGATTTTATAAAATAAAAAAAACCAATCTAAGGTTTATTTTAATTTCCATGAAAAATAAATCTCTTTATATAAATTTCTTTATATAAATTTATTTATATAAATTTCTTTATCCATAATTTTATAAAACAAACCGCGCTCGGTTTATTTTATAATTTGAACCAAACAATTTGGTTCTCCCCTTTTGATGTGGCCGACCAAACAAAGAGGGTGGGGACCCTCTTTGGCCAGCCAAACCCAAGCCGAAACCTTACGAATTAAACTCATTTAATTCGTCCAATAAGTCTTCAAAAGACTTAGCCATTTTATGCTTCCGATGCGTCTTTGAAAATTGAGATTCGACTCATCTCTCTTGATCGGAAAATCTAATTTTCAACTCATTTTAAATCCCTCGAATTACTCGTAGTGCGTGTGACTAAATAGGCTTTCGATTTATGTTGGTCGTCTATAATTAACCAATTATCGAACGATCATGAGTGGCACCTAGTAGTACATCATGATCCCCAATTAATCGAAAGATCAAGGGTTGACCTCAGAAATAATTCTGAAACCCTTCAGCAGCTCTAATGAATCGTGCCTCATTCCCTTCACTATCTTATACCCACTTGGTTCAGGACACGGTCTATGTGTGCCAGTCCCCACTAGGCTGACTACGTCACACCTAGCCCAAGTAGTGTCTTTCTCGTCCAACGGATTCTAATTACTCTCATGTTTCTGAGAGATTCATACTCGGAACATGTGATGCTCTGGCCAGAGGCTTCGAGTAACAATCCGACGATAGGCCTTGGGTATACATCTCCTCGCAAGGAGTGTAGAATCCTTTGTAGGTTGTTCAAACATCTTCGGGCACTTCGGCTTATACCCAATCATCCTGGGTCCACACTTCCTTGGAGATGCTTGCTTAAGATGTCAAAGTATAAGTCTTCATGACCAAGATGACTTGAACACCGCAAGTCAAAGGAACATCGCACTTAAGCTGCAGTAAGAACTTCATTGACATATCTATATGTAGACTACCATATGAAATTTTCCAGCCAGTCACTCCAATGAACTAGATCCCTTAACTAGCATTCATGTTTATCTCCGAACATCCCAATGTCACCAGCCAGTGAGAATCAGCTGATTAGAGAATAACCGATGCTACTCTCAACAGAATTGATAATGTCCATATTTATCAATTCATCGACTAGGGACAATTTCAATACTTCATAATTGCACATGTAGAGATAATCACTAGTTGTGAATTCATCACAAATTCTCTCATGCTGTGAATTGTATTGCGGGCATTCAGTAAATGAGTTTAAGATCTCAATCAAATACACGAACATGTATACTCAAATAGTGAATATTCATTTATTAAAGTAAATGATTACAATCATAAGGCGATTGCCTTAGGACACTTCTCTCATATTACTAACATTACCTTTGTGTGATGACCTAGTTTAGCTTACCCTCTTGGCATGCATCACACATTTTGATCCTTTCATACTTGATCATGGGAAGCCCCTTCACCAACTCCTTCTTGGCAACTCTTCCAATGTTCTTCATGTTGATGTGCCTAAGTCGTCGGTGCCACAACCATCCTTCTTCTTCTTTAGATATGAGACACTTAGGCAAATTGTTAGAAGCATAAGCAAGATTAAGATAGTAAAGATTAGCCTCTCTATATCCTTCTAGCATAACACTTTCGGATCCATTTTGTTTAATTAGACACTTTTTAGCATGAAACTCAACCCTATATCCCACATCACAAAGTTCACTTACACTAAGTAAATTAAACTTCATTCCCTTAATTAAAAGAACTTTGTGGATAGTGATTGTAGGAGATACCTTAATGATGCTCCTACCAATTTTTTTGAGTTCCCCACTATTTTCGAAAGATACGGTGCCTTCTCTTAGATAGCTAATAGTCGTGAACTTGCTTACATCTTCGGTCATGTGCCTTGAACACCCGCTATCTACTATCCATATATTTGAGACTCCCTTCACCTTCACCTATACAACATGGAAAACATAAGCTTTTGGTACCCAAATCTTAGTTCCACAAGCATCATTTAAATATCTCTTTGGTACCCAAGTCTTCTTTCCATTTCCCATAACACTTACTCTCCTAGAGGCACCCTCTCTACCCATGAGGGAAGCAAATGCTACCTCCTTGATTTTTGGCCTATAACCCAACCCGACTTTGTTATACACGGCTCTTTGGCTATTTATTATCATATCAAGGTTGCTAGAACCAACTTGAAATTTCCTAAGTGTCTTGGTTAGGTGTTCTACCTTTTTCCTTAGTTCCTTATTTTCATTTTCAAGACATGAATCATTTGACATAGTAGAAACATCATGCAAATTGTCCTTAAGTTTCATGGATTCTACTTTAAGCATGGCAACATCATCCTTTAATTCTTTAATTTTCCTCCTAGCCTTAGCCAAATCAACATTTGTACTAGTAATAAATTTGACAAGAGTAGAGGAGGGTAAGCTATATACCTCACTTACCGATGCCTCGGATTCGGATGATGATGAGGCTTCACTTTCATCTTCACTACTTGAGCTCCTCTCATCATCGGATGACTCCAAGTTGTCCACTCCCATTAGTGCGAAGTGTGACACATAATCTTCCTCCTCCTTCGAAGGCGATGGATCATCCCAAGTAGCTTTTAGGCTTGTGACACTTTCCCCCTTTTCTTTTGACTTCCTCTTCTCACTCTTCTTCTGTTCTTCCTTCTTGTCATCTCTTTTCTTGAGTTGTGGGCACTCATTCTTCATGTGGCCCTCTTTGTGGCAATTGTAGCAAATGATGTCTTTATCTTTGCTCTTGCTTCTTGACCCTTTCCTACCATAAGACTTGTTAGAGAAATTTTTAAATGCTCTTCTCATTTTCCTTACCATGTAAGCCTCTTGGTCACTATTCATAGAAGCACTAGACTCCACCAATTCGAATGATGAGGAGTAGATGATCTTCTTCCTTTCCTTATTCTTTTTCTTCTCATTTTCTACAATGAATGCTATACCTTTTTCTTTGGAAGAAATGTTAGCTTGCTCATGTAACTCAAATTCACAAAACAAATCATCTAACTTTATCATAGAAAGGTCCCTTGATACTTTGTAGGCATCAACCATTGATGCCCACAATGTAGTTCTAGGGAATGATTGTAAGTCATACCTCACGAGATCTCGGTTCTCAACCTTTTCACCAATTGCATGGAGCTCGTTGATGATTTCCTTGACTCTCCCATGTAATTAGCTTACCGTCTCGTTTGCCTTCATAGAGAGCGATTGTAGTTGGGCAACTAATAGATCCTTCTTTGCTCTTTTTGACTCATTTGATCCTTCGTTTAGTTCAATGAGTTTCTCCCATAATTCCTTTGCGCTCTTGAAAGGCCCCACCTTGTTGAGTTGTTCCTTTGACAATCCGCATTGAAGTGTTGTGGTGGCCTTCGCGTTTGCTTGCGCCTTCTTCATGACTTCCTTTGGCCAAGTTCTCATTGGTAGTAACTCTCCTCTTTCGTTGACGGGTGCATTAAAATCATCTACAACACTCATCCAATTCTCAATGTCATTCATCAAATAGTACTCCATCCTACCTTTCCAATAGGCGAAGTTGTTTCCATCGAAGAACGGTGGCCTTGCAGTGCTATAGCCCTCTTGAAATGCCATTTCATTTTACTCCGGTCGACGGTGAGTTCTCCCGAAATGAACCGGCTCTGATACCAATTGTTAGAACATGGTGCTTGCTAGAGGGGGTGAATAGCAATTTCTCTCGGACTTTCTCTACAAAAGGGTTAGCACAATACAAAAATATAATGGAAAATATGAAGAACAATGCTAACAAGGAGAATTTACTTGGTATCCACCTTGAAAGGTGACTAATCCAAGGATCCACACGAGTACACCACCTCCACTATGAAAAGATCCTTCGAGGTGGAGAAAACCTTTACAAGGTTGTCTTCTTCCTCTTTACAAGATTGAAATGAAGGCTAGAGGAAGAACTGATCACTTTATGCACTAGCAGCACTTTGGTACAGTAAAGGACCGTACCTTCCTCGTGCCAAAAAGTCCCCTTTAAATAAGAGTAAAGTACAACTCCACAAGTTGTCCAGCCCGACACCAGTTGACTACCCCTGGGGCAATCGACTGGTCTTGATGGATCGCTTGGCGTGCTAGAGGGGGGGTGAATAGCACTTTCTCGGTCGTTTCTCTACAAAGTCGTTAGCGCAGCGGAAACAATAATATGCAAAGAAAATATGAACAATGCTAACAACCAAACGTTTACTTGGTATCCACCCAGATGGGTGACTAATCCAAGGATCCGTGCCGTACACCACTTCCACTATGAAAAATTCTCCTTCAGGTGGAGAAACTTTTATAGTGGTGATCTTCCTCTTTACAGAATGCAGTAGAATAAGAGAGAGGAAGTAGAGAACACTTTCCAGACGAGCAGCACTTCGTTGTCATATGGAACCATACCGCCCACGTGTAAAAAGGTCCTCCTTTTATAGGAGAACAGGATAAACTCGCAATCTGTCCAGCCACGCACTAGTCTACTGCCCCTGGGGCAGTCGACTGACCTAGCATTAATTGCTAGCCAACGGCTTGTTTACGGGGTATTACCAGTCGACTGCCCCTGGGGCAGTCGACTGGTCCGAGGCTGAAAACTCTCTGTGAGTTTTGGCAGTCGACTGCCCTCTAGCCAGTCGACTGCCCTGCCTCTCAGCTTAGTTTCAGCCACTCTAAACCTTCTCCTTCACGTGTGCCTTCAGGTTCACTCCCTTGGCTCGCCCCTTGAAGTCATCTTCCTCTGGCTCTCTTCCCTCGGATGCGCACACAAGCCTTCCCTTGGCTTGCCTCCATGCCACCCTTTACGTGTGCCCTTGAAGTCCACTTCCCGACTTGCCCTTGGAGTCCTCCTCCCTCGGCTCTCGTCCCTCGGATTTGTTCACCATGTGTGATCCTCCAAGTCCTACAAACTCAATCACACATATCAAATACAACATAACACTCTAACCTTAAACATATTCACACACACACACACACATCAAAACCATGATCTTCCAATCATTTTAGGGTTGATTGCCTCAACAATCTCCCCCTTTTTAATGTGTGGCAATATGTTTAAGTTTAGAGATAAATAACAGCCAACAATAACAGTAACAAAAGATAGCAATTGAAAAACATAAGACATAGCAACCCTAAGAGGTAACCTCCCCCTTAATCCATGTCTTCTCCCATTTTCAATTCTACTCATGATCCAAATTAAGTTTCCACTTAACACTAAACAACATTAAAAATGTAAGACATATTAACACCTAAGAGGTAACCTCCCCCTTAATCCATGTCTTCTCCCATTTTTAATCATCCAAGGTCTAAGTTAGACAGAAATACTTTAAACCATCGATTTCAAGTTAAAATTCTAACTTAAATCACCCATTCTCCCCCTTTGACACCATCAAAATGATTGCCTCAAGCAACCCAACCTTATGGCATCAAATGAGAGAATGTTGGATTTCTGAAAAAAAATTCAGAATCTGACAATAGGCGTGCCAGTCGACTGCCCATGGGGCAGTCGACTGATACACTATCAATGGCAACTTTCAGCCTTTGTGCCGAAATTCAGAAACTCCCATAAAAATCTAGAAAATTCCAAAAATTCTAAAAATTTGCAGACATGTTTGAAATGATATACTCTATCAAAGAAAAATATTAGCCCTTATAAAATTTTAAACATGCTTGACTTTTGATAAAAACTCAAAATCCATGAAAACCTTTAATTTTGTACCAAACTTACAATCTAATTTTGCAATTATAAAACTTTTAAAAGCATGACAAAGCATATAAAGCATAAAATGGTTTTCAAAGGTTTAAAATGTCCAACTATGATCTTTGGGCAAAGTGTCCATTGATTAAACACTTGTCTTCCCCATAGTTGGTCAAGTTTTCATATGTTGATACTTCTAATGGTTCAACAATGTACCACAAGCACAAGTGAGCCAAATGTATCACACTAATGGATCAAGCACCCTTTTTCAAATCTAATATCTCAAAGTTCATCCTATACTTCCACAAAACACATTCCAAGGCCTCTTCTTAAGGATGTAAACTCCGATTCGGGAAGAGGCTTGGTAAAGATGTCGTCTAGGTTCGACTTTGATTCAACATAGTGTAGTTCTATGTCTCCCCTTGCCACATGGTCTCTAATGAAGTGATGTTTCACTTCAATGTGTTTTGTCCTAGAGTGGTGAACCAGATTTTTGGTCAAGTTGATTGTACTAACATTATCACACAAGACTTTGACCTTGGTATAATGTAACTCATAATCTTCTAAAGTGTGCATGATCCAAAGGAATTGGGAAACACACCCACCCATTGCCACATATTCCGCCTCCGTTGTTGATATGGCAACGCATGGTTGTTTCCTACTACTCCAACAACTAAGGAAGACCCAAGTAAACCTAGAAAAATCATCTACAATAACTAGACAATATTTACTCCCTACAAGTGAGGAAGTACTATGGCAATCAAATAGATCTATATACAAGAGCTTTAATGGTAAAGTAGTAGTGGTTAGGGTTTTACCTTTGTGTGATGATTTTGATTGCTTACCCTCTTGGCATGCATCACACAATTTGGTCTTCTCGTACTTGATCATTGGTAGCCCCTTCACCAACTCTTCCTTAGCTACTCTTGCAATGTTTCTCATGTTGACATGTCCAAGTCTACGGTGCCACAACCACCCTTCTTCTTCTTTAGACATGAGACACTTAGCAACATTGTTAGTAGCATAAGCAAGATCAAGATAATATAAATTTGCTTCTGTAAACCCTTCTAATATGACATTATTTGATTCATTATGATTAATTATGCACTTCCTAGCATAAAATTCAACTTTAAAACCCGCAACGCATAACTGACTCACACTAAGTAAGTTAAACTTCATATCTTTGATTAGGAGTACCTTATGTATAGAAATCGTGGGAGATACCTCAATGGTGCCCCTACCAATAATCCTCAATTTTCCACTATTTCCAAAGGAGACCGTCCCTTCTCTTAAGTAGCTAATAGTAGTGAACTTGCTCACATCCCCGGTCATGTGTCTTGAGCATCCACTATCTACTATCTACATAGTTGAGGCCTCCATCACCTTTACCTATACAACATGAAAAACATACTCTTTTGGCACCCAAATCTTTGATCCATAAGCATCATTTAAAAATCTTTTAGATACCCATGCCCTCTTTGTGTTTCCCTTAGCCCCTAGTCTCCTAGATGCACCAATCCTACACGTGAGTGATACAAAGGCCACTTCCTTTGTCTTTGGCCTATATCCCAAGTCGGCCTTGTTATAAACGGCCCTTTGACTGTTGATTATCATATCTAGGTTGCTAGATCCTACTTGGAATTTTCTAAGTGCCTTTGTGAGGTCATCTACCTTTTTCTTTAGTTCCCTATTTTCAGTTTCAAGACATGAAGCATGTGATGTAAGAGAACTAGCATGTAAGTCTTCCTTAAGTTTGGTAGATTCTACTCTAAGCATGGCAATCTCATCTTTTAATTCCTTAATCTTACTTCTAACCTTAGCCAAATCCATGTTAGTGCTAGAAATAATCTTAATTAATGTAGAGGAGGGTAAGTGGTATACCTCACTTACCGAAGCTTCTGACTCGGATGATGAAGAGGAGGAGTCACTCTCATCACTGCTTGAACTTCTTTCATTATCTGATGAGTCTGAGTGATCCTGTGCCATAAGAGCAAAATGGGAAACTTGCTCTTCTTCTTCCTTTGAGGATGATGGATCATCCCAGGTTGCCTTGAGGTTGGTGGCACCTTTCTCCTTTCCCTTTGACTTCTTCTTGTCACCTTTCTTCTTCTCCTCCTTCTTGTCATCTCTTCTCTTTAGCTGAGGGCACTTATTCTTCATGTGTCCCTCTTGGTGGCAGTTGTAGCATATAATGTCCTTGGCCTTACCCTTGCCTTTGAACTCTTTCCTAGCATATGATTTGTTAGAGAAATTTCAGAAAGTTTTACGCATCTTTCTTACCATGAATGCCTCTTGGTCGCTATCCATGTAGGTGTTGGATTCCTCTGAATCTGATGAGGAGTAGACCACCTTCTTCTTCTCCTTCCTCTTCTTCTTCTCCTTTTCTGCAATAAAGGCAATACCCTTCTCTTTGGCCGAGACGTTAGCTTGCTCGTGTAGTTCAAATTCACAAAATAAGTAATCTAATTTAACTATTGACAAATCCCTTGATACCTTGTAAGCATCAACCATGGATGTCCACAAGGTGGTTCTCGGGAAGGCTTGTAGAACTTACCTGACGATATCCCGGTTCTCGATCTTTTCTCCAATCACGTGGAGCTCCTTGATTACTTCCTTCACCCTTCCATGTAGCTGGCTGACAGTCTCGTTGCTCTTCATGGATAAGGATTGGATTTAGGCCATGAGCAAGTCCTTCTTTGCTCTTCTGGACTCGTTTGACCCTTCGTTCAATTCCACCATTTGTCCCACAGTTCCTTGGCGCTCTTGAACAGCCCCACCTTGTTCAGTTGCTCCTTTGAGAGCCCGCACTGTAGTGTGGTGGTGGCCTTGGCATTGGACTGCGCCCTCTTCATTACCTCGTTTGACCAGGATCTCATCGGTGTCAGTTCTCCTCTTTCATCAACGGGTGCCTCGAAGCCATCTGCAATGCTAATCCAATTCTCAATATCGTTCATAAGGTCGTATTGCATCCTACCTTTTCAGTAAGCGAAGTCATTCCCGTCGAAGAAGGGTGGTCGTGCGGTGGAGTATCCCTCTTGAAACACCATTACACTTGCTCTGGTTGATGGTGAGTTCTTCCGAAACGAACCGGCTCTGATACCAACTGATGGATCACTTGGCATGCTAGAGGGGGGTGAATAGCACCTTCTCGGTCGTTTCTCTACAAAATCGTTAGGGCAGCGGAAATAATAATATGCAAAAAAAATATGAACAATGCTAACAACCAAACGTTTACTTGGTATCCACCCAGATGGGTGACTAATCCAAGGATCCGCGCCGTACACTACTTCCACTATGAAAAATTTTCCTTCAGGTGGAGAAACCTTTACAGTGGTGATCTTCCTCTTTACAGAATGCAGTAGAATAAGAGAGAGGAAGTAGAGAACACTTTTCAGACGAGCAGCACATCGTTGTCGCACGGAACCATACTGCCCACGTGCAAAAAGGTCCTCCTTTTATAGGAGAACAGGATAAACTTGTAGTCTGTCCAGTCACGCACCAGTCGCCTGCCCCTGGGGCAGTCGACTGGCATAGCATTAATTGCTAGCCAACGGCTAGTTTTCGGG
The DNA here is from genome assembly GCA_024364735.1 of Boesenbergia rotunda. Classification (NCBI taxonomy): domain Eukaryota; kingdom Viridiplantae; phylum Streptophyta; class Magnoliopsida; order Zingiberales; family Zingiberaceae; genus Boesenbergia; species Boesenbergia rotunda. Next base: position 10,958 of record JAGFNQ010003729.1, on the reverse strand, counting down.
GTATTACCAGTCGACTGCCCTTGGGGCAATCCACTGGTCTGAGGCAGAAAACTCTCTGTGAGTTTTGGCAGTCGACTATCCTCTGGCCAGTCGACTGCTCTGCCTCTCAGCTTAGTTTCAGCCACCCTGAACCTTTTCCTTCACGTGTGTTTTCAGGTCCACTCCCTTGGCTCGCCCCTTGAAGTCATCTACCTCTGGCTCTCGTCCCTCAGATGCGCACACAAGCCTTCCCTTGGCTTGCCTCCATGCCACCCTTCACGTGTGCCCTTGAAGTCCACTTCCCGGCTTGCCCTTGGAGTCCTCCTCCCTCGGCTCTCGTCCCTCGGATTTGTTCACCATGTGTGATCCTCCACGTCTTGCAAACTCAATCACACACATCAAATACAACATAACACTCTAACCTTAAACATATTTACACACACACATCAAAACCATGATCTTCTAATCATTTTAGGGTCGATTGCCTCAATAGGTCTAGCCTTAATTGCTAGCCAATGGCTATATTTCGGGGTTACCAGTTGACTGCTCCTGGAGCAGTCGACTGGTCTCTGGTCCGAAACCTTCTGTGAGTTTCTGTTTGGGCTGGCAGTCGACTACCTTTCTATCAGTCGACTGCCCAACCTATACAAACACTCATCCTCACTTCAACGACCCTCCTTCACGTGTGCCTTCAGGTACACTCCCTTGGCTTGCCCCTTAAAGTCTTCTTCCACCGGCTATCATCCCTCGGATGCGCACACTAGCCTTCCCTTGGCTTGACTCCATGCCACCCTTCATGTGTGCCCTTTGAAGTCCACTTCTTGGCTTGCCCTTGGAGTTCTCCTCTCTCGACTCTCGTCCTTTGGATAGGTCCTCCATGTGTGATTCTCCAAGTCCTGCAAACTCAATCACATATATCAAATAACAACACAACACCCTAACCTTAAACATTGGCACACACACATCAAAACCATGATCTTACCGATCATCCTTGGGTCAATTGCCTCAACAATGTGCAGCTTGGACACGGTTGACCAAGCTCTTATCATGCTCATGGCCAAGGGCAGTGAGAAGCTTGGCTATGGTCGGCCAACTACTTGCAGTGAAGGGGCTGCAAGAAGCTTGGTCGCAATTGGCCAAGCTCCCGACTAGGGGCTCGGAAGAATCTTGTCTATGACAAGACAAGCTCACGGCCTAGGTGGTCGTGAGAAGCTTGGCTGCGGTTGGTCAAGCTCGCGGCCTGAGGGCCGCAAGAAGCATGGTCGTGATGGGCCAAGCTTGTGGCTAGGGGGGTCACGACCAGCTTGGTCGGTCGGCCAAGCTAGTGCCCGGGGTGGGGGCGAGAAGGTTGGCTGCGACTGGAGATGGAATGGGAAAGGAGAAGGGAATGTTGGCCGAATACCTGGGTGCAGAAGAGGAGATCAGGTGTGAACCAAAGAGGACTACGTCGGAGATCGGAGAAGACGTCAGAGAGCCAAGATCAAGAAGGAGAGAGGAAACACGTTCGCATAGAGACTAAATTAGGGCATCACGCCCCTGAGAGGAGCCGCTGGCCCAATATAGAATCGGACAACTTTTCCCCTGTACAGTGGACACATGAAGCATGTGTACAAGGCCTAAACGGCTACTTCTATCCCTCAACCAACACAGCTGGCAATACCAACATAGTAAGAAAAGCAAAATATCACAGCATACAAAGTTGTCTACCAGTACAATTTACGACATCGAACAACAACAAAGGGCCTCCATGGCATACAAAAGTACAACCCACAACACAACGAAATTAAAAGCAACATATTCAAAAAGAAAAACAACATATCGACAAATACAAAACTAAACCAATACGAATCGTCTCAAAATGGAAAGTCGGGACAGGCAGCTACGCACTCCAAACAATCATCCTGAAATAAAAATAAGACTAACAGGGTGAGTCCAAGAACTCAGCGAAAACACATATCTGATATGCAAAGTAAGCTATCCTAATAGTAAGAATCCAGCTAAGATAGTATCAGGTACAGTAGTAGAAAACGCTAAATAGAGGTGCTAAGGAAGTAAGGCATACCAGTGTCAAACTACCTCGGTATCATACAAATCAATACCCTCAATACCCCTCCGCGGGTAAAATAAGACTATCGGTTGTATGCATTCACAATCTGTATGTGCATGTCAAACAAATTAGCATCCAAATGCAGCAAACACAAAAAATGCAATCGATGCATCATGCACATTATGCAATGACATAGTCGCCATTGTCACCAGTCAGCCATCATCACAGGTCATCAGTGAGGATGTTGGCGGAAGTACTCATCCAGGTGTAGGGTTATGACAAATGTACGCTCTTTGCCATCACTGCTCATGAGTAACCGAGTAGACAGGATGCTGATGGAGTGAACACTCCTACCCCATGTTTAATGGGGGAGACAAGTCTCTCATCTCCTCATATCTCCGGAGAGAGGTGGGGCCCCTACCTGCTACCACGCTCCGATACCGCTAGTCATGAGCGACCGAGCGGAGCAGTACAGAGCAAGTGTACACACTGAGAAGGGTCCCTAATACTGGACGCACCCTCCAGTAGTCACTATCCATGAGTGGTTGTGTGCACAACACATGATCTGATGACCCGACTCAACCACAAGGGAGCCCAGGATCGCCAGCTATGCAACAATGCAAGTATGGTGCATGACACTAAACACATGCGGGCATGGATGTGTCCATCAACCCAAACGAGAAACAAAACTCCGGTTCTAACCATATTAATGGAAGGTGTTGGCTTTAATATTTTGTAAGGGGTTTTGAGTCTCATCCTTTCTTTTCTAAGCACATTCATGACATATAATTATGTCATGTACTAATGATTGTCTTAATAAAGTATGTATGTGATTTATCAAGTCTCATTAATTGAATTAGGAACCGGATTTCCTAGTTCTAATTTCATACTTTATTCAAGGAATTGTTTTGGGAAACAATTTCCTAAATTGTCATAATCAATTTTGGAAATAATATGTTTAAGACTTTGATTTCTCTAAATCAAATCTTATTCAATTAAGAGACAGATTCCCTTAATTCAACTACATATTATTTTCATGAAAATCTCATTTAAGAAAACTCTATAGGAAACCATTTTCCTAATTAATTTTGGAGACAACAATATGTAAGAGCATCACCTCTTCAAACATATTTTATTCATGGATTTAATTAATTACAACAAATTATTTTCTAAGGGTGACTCCCCAAGGCTCAGATACCCAAAGAAAAGTAATGTGTTGTAAATCCAATTGGACGGCTCCCCGAGGCTCAATCCAAATCAAACATGACAATTTCAATTAAAAATTGGGAAATTAAATTACAACAACTAACTTTAAATTGGACGGCTCCCCGAGGCTCAATCCAAAATAAAGAATTTTGTTGTCAATTTAAAAACCAATTCAAATTTAATTGTCAATTAACTGTCCATGAATTTGTCTAGACTTTCTTAAAAGAAAGTGCCCAAAATTGCGAGATTTCAAAAATAGGTTTTCAGAATAATTGTAAGTTTCCGGTACAAAGAAAACTTACATATTTCCAAGATTGGAAAATTTCTAAAATAGAAAATTTTCCAAAATTGGAAAATTTCCAAAGATGGGAAGTTTTCACAATTATTATAAAATTTCAGAAACTAGAAAATTTCAAACGTTTGCGAAATTTCATGAGGATTTCCAAACTTTGAAATTCCTAAATCTAAAATTTATTATAATTTGAAAGTTTCCATAATTGAAAAATTTTCCGAAATTGAGATCATGACAAAGTTTTCCACAAAACAATTATATGATTAAGTCGAACACTAACCGGCTCTGATACCACTGTTGGGACCGGGTGCATGTCGACAAGGATACGAGTTCGTAAAATTTTAAATTTTTACGTGCAGCGGAAGAATTTGCATAAAATAATTTCCTAAATTATTTTAACTTCGTATCTAGCATGCAATCTTATGGTGTGTTGACATAATCATAAAATAAAACTTTGCGGAAAAGTAAACTAATTTACCAAGTACCTCGCGTAACTCGAAGTAAGGGACGAGATCCAACCGTAGCGTCCCTTGGAAGCTTCGCCTCTATTCGCGTCCACGCCGAGTTCTCTTCGGGATGACTTCGCAAAGTCACGAGTTTTGTGCCGACGAGAACTACTAGATTCTCTATAGGCACAACAAAGAAGATCAAGAGAAGAAAAGGAAACTAACCAACGAAGTAACGGAATCGAATTCCGAGAGAGAGGGAGATGTGATCCGCTTCTTCTTCTTCTTGGTTGGTTTCTTCTTCTCCTTGAAGCTCACGGCAACACCTTGCCTTGGTGTAGGTTGGGCGCCGGCCCTAATGGAGCTAGGGTGGCCGCCGGCCCTAATGGAAGGGAGGGGGAAGGAGGAGAGAAGAGAAGAGAGAGAGGGAGAGCTCTATTTCGATTATTCAAATCTTAGGAATCCAAGGCTTGCCTATGGTTCCTTATATAGTTGCTTCTCCCTTGCCAAGTCTCCTCTTAACCGAATTAACGGAATTAACGGAATTAGTTATCATAAGAAATTTATCCTATAAATTCTCTTATGAATTATTCCGTTTAAACCAAGTTTTATTATAACTAACTTTATAATAAAACTAATTAGTTATCATAAGAAATTTATCCTATAAATTCTCTTATGAATTTTATTATAACTAACTTTATAATAAAACTAATTAATTATCATAAGAAATTTATCCTATAAATTCTCTTATGAATTATTCCGTTTAAACCAAGTTTTATTATAACTAACTTTATAATAAAACTAATTAGTTATCATAAGAAATTTATCCTATAAATTCTCTTATGAATTTTATTATAACTAACTTTATAATAAAACTAATTAATTATCATAAGAAATTTATCCTATAAATTCTCTTATGAATTATTCTGTTTAAACCAAGTTTTATTATAACTAACTTTATAATAAAACTAATTAATCTCTCCTTTTATTATGGAATAAATTTTATAAGAAATTTATAATCTTTCTTATTATGGAAAAATCAATTCATAATTGATTTTATAAAATTAAAATAAACCAATTCATGGATTATTTTAACTTCCATAAAAAGAATAAATTTCTATAAATTTATTTATATAAATTTCTTTATACAAATTTATTTATCCATAATTTATAAAATAAATCGCGCTAGATTTACTTTATTAATTAAACCAAAATTAATTGGTTTTCTCCCCAATAAGTGGCCGGCCAACCAAGGAGGGTTGGCACCCTCTTTGGCCGGCCCAAACCGAGCCGAACCAACGCGAATTAAACTCATTTAATTCGCCCAAAAAGCCTTCAAAAGACTTAGCCATTTTTAGCTTCCATTGCGCCTCTGATTAACTCAGATTCGACTTATTTCTCTTGATCGGAAAATCCAATTTTCAACTCGTTTTAAATCCCTCGGATTACTCGTAGTGCGTGTGACTAAATAGGCTTTCGATTTATGTTGGCCGTCTATAATCAACAAATTATAGAACGATCATGAGTGGCACCTAGTAGTACATCATGATCCCCAATTAATCGAAAGATCAACGGTTTGACCTCAGAAGAAATTATTCTGAAACCCTTCAGCAGCTCTAATGAATCGTGCCCATTCCCTTCACCATCTTATACCCACTTGGTTCAGGACACGGTCTATTTGTGTCAGTCCCCACTAGGCTGACTACGTCACACCTAGCCCAAGTAGTGTCTTTCTCGTCCTTTGGATTTCTAGTTACTCTCATGTATTTAAGAGACTTGCACTCTTAACATGATATACTCTGGCCAGAGATTTTGAGTAACAATCCGACGATAGGCCTGGGTATACATCTCCTCGCAAGGAGTGGTGAATCCTTTGTAGGCTGTTCAAACATCTTCGGGCACTTCGGCTTATACCCAATCATCCTGGGTCCACACCTCCTTGGAGATGCTTGCTTAAGATGTTAAAGTATAAGTCTCCATGACCAAGATGACTTGAACACCGCAAGTCAAAGGAACATCGCACTTAAGCCGCAGTAAGAACTTCATTGACATATCTATATAGATTACCATATGAAGTCTTACAGCTAGTCACTCCAATGAACTAGTTCCCTTAACTAGCATCCATGTTTATCTCCGGACATCCCAATGTCACCAGCCAGTGAGAATCAGCTGATTAGAGAATAACCCATGCTAGTCTCAACAGAATTGATAGTGTCCGTATTTATCAATTCATCGACTAGGGATATTTTCAATACTTCACATTTGCACATTTAGAGATAATCACTAGTTGTGATCCCATCACAAATTCTCTTATGCTGTGAGTTGTATTGCGGACATTCAGTAGATGAGTTTAAGATCCCAATCAAATACACAAGCATGTATACTCAAATAGTGAATTATCATTTATTAAAATAAATGTTTTACAATCATAAGGCGATTGCCTTAGGACACTTCTCTCATATCACTAACAAACTCCCACTTGGCCTAATGCCAATCGCTACGGTATCCAATACCACAGGCTCTAACATGACCCTCAAACTTGCTCTGAGGCAAGGCCTTAGTTAAAGGATCCGCTAAATTCCTTTCAGTGGGAATTTTCTCAATTTGTATGTCATTCCTACTTATAATCTCTCTGATCAGATGATAGCGGCGAAGCACGTGTTTGGATCGCTGATGAGACCTTGGTTCCTTTGCTTGTGCAATAGCTCCATTGTTGTCGCAGTAAACCGGCACTGCATCATCAATGGTTGGAACCACGCCAAGTTCGGAGACGAACTTCTTGATCCAGACTGCTTCCTTTGCTGCTTCCGAAGCTGCGATATATTCCGCTTCCGTGGTGGAATCCGCTACGGTGTCTTGTTTGGAACTTTTCCAACTTACTGCGCCTCCATTCAAAGTAAATACGTATCCAGACTGAGATTTGGAGTCATCCTTATCTGTCTGGAAACTGGCATCTGTATACCCACGTATTACCATATCTCCTTCTCCATATATTAGGAACACATCCTTAGTTCTTCTTAAGTACTTAAGGATTGTCTTAACAGCCGCCCAATGATCCATTCCTGGATCCGACTGGTATCTGCTTGTGACGCTCAAAGCATACGATACATCGGGCCTAGTACATAACATAGCATACATGATAGATCCTATCGCGGATGCATAGGGAATCTTATTCATGCAAATCCTCTCGTCTTCTGTGCGCGGACACATAGACTTTGAAAGGTTGATCCCATGCCTGATGGGAAGGTAACCTTTCTTGGATTCCGACATGCTAAACCTTTTTAGCACTCGGTCTATATATGTAGACTGCGAAAGACCAAGCAACCGTTTTGATCTATCTCTATAGATTCTAATCCCAAGGATATAGGTTGCTTCTCCCAGGTCTTTCATGGAGAAAGTTTTGGACAACCAAATTTTAACTGTCTGTAAGACTGATATATCGTTTCCTATAAGTAAGATGTCATCGACATATAATACTAGGAATACGACTGCACTCCCACTAACCTTCTTGTACACACAAGGTTCGTCAGGATTTTGTGAGAAATCAAACTTTTGATTGTCTCATCAAAACGGATGTTCCAGCTCCTAGATGCTTGCTTCAGTCCATATATGGATCGTCGAAGCTTGCATACTTTGGTTTTATCAACCGATGTGAAACCTTCAGGTTGTATCATGTATACATCCTCAAGCAGGTTTCCGTTAAGGAAAGCTGTTTTCACATCCATTTGCCATATCTCATAATCATAATGAGCTGCTATGGCTAGGAGCATCCGAATGGATTTAAGCATAGCTACTGGCGAATAGGTTTCGTCATAATCAATTCCTTGCTTCTGACGATATCCTTTTGCCACTAATCTAGCCTTAAAGGTAACAACATTACCTTCCATGTCGGTTTTCTTCTTGAAAACCCACTTGCACCCTATGGGCTTAATCCCTTCAGGTGGGTTAACCAAGTCCCATACTTGGTTTTCGTACATGGAATCCATTTCCGACTTCATGGCCTCAAGCCATTTGTCCCTTTCTGAACTTTTCAGAACATCTTCATAACTGATAGGTTCGTCATCGCTTATGAGTAACACGTCGTTCGATTCACTTACGAGAAATCCGTATCTCTCTGGAATATTGCGTGTCCTATCAGATCTACGAAGAGGTGGTGTAGTCTTAGGTTCAACTGATAGCTCATCATTATGAGGTATTGGTTGTGGGTCTAGACTAGGTGTCTCTGTAATGTCTATTGGAGTTTCTTGAACTTCATCAAGTTCAATGCCACTCCCACTGTTTTCTTGTAAAAGAAATTCTTTTTCAGAAATACAGCATGCCTTGAAACAAACACCTTTTGTTCCAAGGGATGATAGAATTGGTAACCCTTCGTTTCCTTAGGGTATCCAATAAATAGACATTTATCAGACTTAGCATCCAATTTGTCTGATACAATCCGCTTCACATAAGCAGGACAACCCCATATCTTAAGGTGAGTTAAGTGGGGTTTCTTACTATTCCATGTCTCATATGGAGTAGTAGAGACTACCTTGGTCGGGACTCTGTTTAGCAAGTAAACAGCTGTCTTAAGTGCATAGCCCCAAAAGGATTTTGGAAGAGTTGCATGATTCATCATTGACCTAACCATGTCCATCAAGGTTCGGTTGCGCCTCTCAGATACACCATTATGCTGTGGTGTATACGGCGGAGTCCATTGGGATAATATCCCATTGTCCCTAAGATAATCTTGAAACTCTTGACTTAAGTATTCACCACCCCGATCGGATCGAAGTATTTTAATACTTTTGCCAAGCTGTTTCTCTACTTCATTTCTGAACTCTTTGAATTTCTCAAAGGCTTCAGATTTGTGTTTCATCAAGAACACGTACCCGAATCGTGAGTGATCATCGATAAAGGTGATGAAGTAGCTATAGCCTCCTTGTGCAAGAGTTGACATTGGTCCACATACATCAGTATGTATTAGACCAAGCAATTCTCCCACTAGATTACCTTTTCCGGAAAAGGGTAATTTGGTCATCTTGCCTTTTAAGCATGATTCGCATGTATCAAATGAATCGGGTTCAAATGATTCCAAAATTCCACATCGGTGTAATTCGGTCATGCGTTTCTTACTTACATGGCCAAGACGACAATGCCAAGTGTAGGAGTCTATTCGATTATCTATTCGAGCACGTTTGTTGCTAACTTCGATATTGAAAACGTCACTGGATAAATCTAACGTGTAGATGCCATTGCACAAAGTTCCATTCCCATAAAGAACGCCATTTAAAGTTATGTAACAACAATTGTTACTAAAAGTTAAATGATAACCCTTTTCATTCAAACATGAAATAGATACAATGTTCTTTATTAACGAAGGAACAAAATAACAATTATCCAATTCTAAGATACGTCCAGTGGGGAGCTTTAGCAAATATGTTCCGATGGCAACAGCAGCAATCTTTGCTCCGTTTCCAACTCGCAAATTCGCTTCTCCTTTGACGAGTCTTCTTCTATTCCTTAGCCCCAGTATGTCATTACATATATGTGAGCTACACCCAGTATCAAGTACCCAAGTGTTTGAGGAAATAGAGTGACATTCAATAACGAAGATACTTGAAGAGGATGGGGCATCGGATGCCTTCTCTTTCAAGGACTCAAGATAAACCTTGCAGTTTCTTCGCCAGTGACCCTCCTTGCCACAGTGATGGCAAGTGCCTTTTAGGATATTTTCAGTCTTTTTGGCCTTTTTCTTCTTTCCTTTATTTTGTTCTTTGGCCTTCCTCTTAGAACCTTTCTTCGAGGAACCAACTAACAGTACCGTCTCTTGATCCTGCTTCACAGAAGGCTCTACAGTCTTCAGCAGGTTGAGCAACTCAGGAAACTGGTCTAGAGTTGCATTTTCAGGAGGACGGTTGGGAAGTTGATCTTCAAGGACATAAGCAAGCTTCTCTACCTTGAGGACTATCCTCAGGTTTCGAAGCCAGTCCATGAAGTTTGGCCCAGTCAGTTTATTGGTGTCCAAAATGGAACGCAAATTCAGAGAAGACATGATCGAGTGATTAATCTAGAAATACAAATTGAGCTTATGTGAGAAGAATGATTAAAGAATGTATCAATATACATAAATTAAATCCTATTTATTTTGCGAATTGAGTCACCCTTATTATCAATTCGGGAGATCGTAGGAACATCTCCAAATAGGTTGATATCCAACCATAGATGAGAACAACCATGACTGTGGCCATCAAGTTTTTCTTAGCTATGAAGGTAGGTAATTATACCGATTACACATCACATATATGTAACTATCACTTTATGCTATCAACTAATTGAATGTTTGCATAAATCATTGGGTTGTTAACTCATTAACAAGTATGTAACAATATACATATCACCCAACTGCACCTCTCTTTACATCGACCTTGGCTGTGGCACAACAAATCGATGCTCCAAGCTTAAGGCTGACCCATTAATCAAGAAATAGTTTTAATATGGTTGGAGCTCATTCAACCGCTTAGTCAGGCTTGGATGTGTCCAACAACCAAAACTAATGATTGACCTCTGACTCCAACTATATTATTCATAAACTAATTCCATGGTTTGAACATGTTGAGGTTCAAGTCGGGCATGGATGTGTCCATCAACCCAAACGAGAAACAAAACTCCGATTCTAACCATATTAATGGAAGGTGTTAGCCTTAATATTTTGTAAGGGGTTTTGGGTCTCATCATTTCTTTCTAAGCACATTCATGACATAGAATTATGTCATGACTAACGATTTTCATAATTAAGTATGTATGTGACTTAAGTTATCAAGTCTCATTAATTGAATTAGGAACCGGATTTCCTAATTCCATTTCATACTTAATTAAAGGAATTGTTTTGGGAAACAATTTCCTAAATTGTCATAATTAATTTCGGAAATAATATGTTCAAGACTTTGATTTCTCTAAATCAAATCTTATTAAATTAAGAGATAAATCCCTTAATTCAACTACATATTAT
>JAGFNQ010003728.1:365868-385665 GCA_024364735.1 Boesenbergia rotunda | reverse complement strand
TATGTACTCTGACTTAGGCCAAGCAATCTCTTAGATCTATCTCTATAGATCTTAATGCCTAGAATGCAGGCTGCTTCACCTAAGTCCTTCATTGCGAAACAAGTCCCCAACCAAGTCTTCACAGACTGTAGCGAAGGGATGTTGTTCCCAATGAGTAGTATGTCATCCACATACAAGACTAGGAAGACTACTGTGCTCCCACTAACCATCTTGTAGACACAAGGTTCATCTTCGTTCTTGATGAAACCAAACTGTTTGATCGCATCATCGAATCGAAGATTCCAGCTCCGAGAAGCTTGCTTTAGACCATAAATGGCCCTATGCAGCTTGCATACTCTGTCAGTATGCTGTGGATCTACAAAACCCTCAGGCTGTGTCATGTACACATCCTCGAGGAGGTTTCCATTCAGAAATGCTGTCTTGACATCCATCTGCCAGATCTCATAATCGTGGTAGGCTGCAATAGCAAACATGATCCGAATGGACTTAAACATCGCTATTGGAGAAAAAGTTTCATCATAGTCAATACCATGAATTTGCTTGAAACCTTTAGCTACCAGTCTACCCTTATAGGTATGAGTAAGTTCATCCATGTTAGGCTTTCTCTTAAAGACCCACTTACACCCAATGGGTTTGACCCCTTCAGGTGGATCAACCAAGGTCCAAACTTGGTTAGTGTACATGGATTCCATTTCGGATCTCATGGCTTCCAGCCATGACTCAGAATCTGGGCTCATCACAGCTTCCTGATAGGTGGTAGGCTCATTCTCAATGATCATAATGTCATCATGGTCAGGCAAGAGAAATGAATATCTCTCAGGCTGACGACATACCCTATCAGACCTGCGAAGAGGTAGGTCTACCTGAACAGGTTGTTGTTCCACAACTTCTTGTGTAACAATCTCATTCACAACTTCTTGTGGTTCCTGTTCAGTATCCATCAAGGGCTCAGTGCTATGGTCGTTGTCTTGAACTTCTTCAAGATCAAACGAACTCCCACTAGTCTTTCTAGAAACAAAGTCCCTTTCTAGAAAGACCCAGTCTTAGCAACAAACACTTTGTGCTGACTGGGAATGTAGAAGTAATATCCCTTAGTTTCCTTGGGATATCCCACGAAATAGCACTTATCGGACTTGGGTCCCAGTTTGTCTGAGACTTGACGTCTAACGTAAGCCTCACAACCCCAAACTCTCATGAAAGACATCTTGGGACTCCTCCCAGTCCATATCGTATATGGTGTCTTCATGACCGCCTTTGATGGAACACGGTTAAGTGTGAACGCTGCCGTGTCTAGAACATATCCCCAAAAGGATATAGAAAGATCTGCGTGACTCATCATAGATCATACCATATCTAATAAGGTACGATTCCTCCTTTCGGATACACCATTCCACTGTGGTGTCCCAGGAGGAGTGAGTTGAGATAGAATCCCACACTCAGCTAAATAGTCACGAAAATCATGGCTCAAGTATTCTCCACCTCGATCTGATCGAAGTATTTTAATACTCTTGTCGAGTTGGTTTTGTACTTCATTTCTGAATTCTTTGAACTTTTCAAAGGACTCGTACTTATGTGTCATCAAGTACACATAACCATATCTACTGAAATCATCAGTAAATGTGATGAAGTATCTATAACCTCCTCGAGCAGCAACATTGAAAGGGCCACATACATTAGAATGTATGAGTCCTAACAAATCTGTTGCCCTCTCGCTATGTCCACTAAAGGGAGTCTTAGTCATCTTGCCTAGAAGGCATGACTCGCATGTCTCATATGATTCAAAATCAAATGAATCCAGCAATCCATCCTTATGGAGCTGGGACAAGCGACTCTCATTTATGTGGCCTATGCGACAGTGCCAGAGATAGGTTGGGTTCAACTCATTTGATCTCAACCTCTTGGTACTTACATTATAGATAGGGCGTTCTAAGTCTAGAATGTAGAGTCCGTTGATAAGATCTGCACTACAATAGAACATTTCATTTAAATAGACTGAACAATATTTGTTCTTAATTATAAATGAGAAGTCTTTCTTGTCTAGACAAGAAACAAAAATTATGTTCTTAGTAAGTGCAGGTACATAACAACAATCATCTAGTTCCAGTACAAGCCCAGAGGGCAGAGATAGAAAATAAGTTCCTACAGCAACAGCAGCAACTCGTGCTCCATTGCCTACTCGTAGGTCCACCTCGCCCTTTGCCAATGCCCTGCTATTTCTTAGCCCCTGCACATTGGTACAAATGTGAGAAGCACATCCAGTATCTAATACCCATAATGTAGAAATAGAAAGGTTGACTTCTATAACATATATACCTGAAGTAGAAGGCTCGCTTCTCTTCTTCTTAAGATCCTCCAGGTATACCTTGCAGTTTCGCTTCCAATGCCCTGCCTGCCCTTGATATAATTGCTTGAGGTGGTCAATCATATCGTAAGCATTCATGTTCTCATGTTGCTTCTGAAGCTCAGAGGACATGCAGCATAGCATTAGGCACGACACGTCTAACGCGTCGTCTTGATGCTTCTGATGAGCATCTCTAACGCTACGGATGGCTGAGGGTGGTGGTGCTTCAGGAACTGCTTGCTCTAGAACGTACCACTTACGTTCCTGTTTGAGGACTATCCTCAAGTTCCTGTACCAGTCCAGGAAATTAGCTCCAGTGAGCTTGTCCTTCTCAAGGACAGATCGCAGAGAGAGAGTGTTCGCGTTTGAAGACATGGCAATCTACAACAGATAAATGCAGAGAATAAATATCATATTCTAGTAATCATCTAATTAGGCCTTTAATTAAATGATGCTCCCACTAAATTTTAGGAATTTTGGTGGAATCAAGTCATTGGAGTGGTCAAACCACACTACTAGATCCTTACCAATTTACTATAATTTATGTGGGACAAGATCCACATCATACTATGCCTTGAGTTAGCTTTGGCTAAATCGCCCAAGACTTAGTATGATCGGTAGATAACTAATTTATCAATTACATCTCTATGCAACTCTTATTTATAGGATCAAGAATTAACATTTATGAATAATCTTGAGTTAGCTTTGGCTAAATCGCCCAAGACTATTGATAAATGCGATCTTGTCCTACCTTTCCAACTATTGGAATACGCCTATAGCTTTACTCGATCCAATTGAGTTAACTAGTTACTCAATCTGATTGAGCTCGATCTAACCCGAGCCGTGATAGGCGGGACCAAGGTTGTCCCTCCGCATCCTACCAAGATTAAATGCGTTGCTCTACTTTGGCAGAATCGACAAGCGCATATGATCGAGGTAGTGATGGGTATCAGGACCCGGTAGGCGTTTACGAGTCAATTCGATTTTAGATCTAATCTAATCGAGGATGTGCATCACATCTAGGCATTTATGAAATCTAATTTAATCCTAAATGTGTATTAAGTGCACATCAAAATGTGGTTCCCACATTACTTGTGCATCTCATACACTTAAGTTTATTTTTACTATTCTACATTATCATGCATCATATACATCACAAGCATAGCAATAATAAAATAAACTTAAGTGACTTGGTCATGGCCCTACTAAGACCCTCTCAAGCCAATGAGAGGATCCGATGGTCAACCTAGGTCTAGCGACTTCTCCAAGCGCTTCCTCTTGACCGTCTTGGTGTTGTCGGCTAGTTCTCCCGAGTCCAAGTTCTCCGGAATTTCCGTCGTCTTCACTTTTGTACATTACAAATTTTTATACTCGAGTTACATTCGAGTCTAAATATGAAATACAACAGAAATAAAATATTAAAAGCCGACACGCAGGTCGCAAACACAATACAACACGCACATGTACAAAAACGGCGCGCAGGCCGTATTATGAATTACAACACAATTTTAATCTTATTAAAAATTGGGTTTTGGGCCATGACCATCACACTACTGTACATAATTCAAAATTATGTAATTTTACAGATTTTATATAATTTTTCTACTGATTTTTAGAATTTTTCGAGTCACAACTCCGCGGCAGTCCCGGTAAGCGGGTTTCGGGTGAAATCGCGAGACAAGGCCCCTTGCGGGGTTAGGACCAGCGCCCCTACTCATGAAATAACCTTCACGAGTGTCTTCTTGCGATTATACAGTGCCTTTACCCGCTGTCCCAAAATCCATTTGGGCGAAACTTGCCGTTTCGGAGAAGTTTTTCTCGGTGGCAAAGTCTACAAGTGCTTCGCACTCGTCGCTTTGCCTCTACGAGGAAAAATACTCAAAAATCCTAAAATTTAGAAAAATTACAGAAGCATAAAATTATCTAAATTTTTGTATCTAATACAAAAAATAAAAAACAAAACGAGCACAAGCTTCGCTCGTCGCTCTGATACCACTGTAGGGTTTTTCGGGCCGCGAAAACCGCTTTTTCGCGTCACGGAAACCCCGAAAGCCACAATAGAAAGGATCCGAGCGAAGAAAACCATTTCAAAAATTTACGAGTGCTCGTTTACATGCTTCAAAACCGATCTACAACCTAGATCTATTAGAGAAGAGAAAACTACCTTCGATGCGTGCCCCACAATTCCCGCTCGCTCCTCGGTTGGTGTCGGATCTCAAGGATGCAAAGTAGCAACCCTCTAGAAGTATCCACACAAGCAAGAGAGTAGAGAGGAGAGCCCAAAAGTGTGCTAGCACTCCTTGGGGTCTCGGCAAGATGAGAGGAGAGGGACAGCAAAAACCAAGTCAAGAGAAGAATGAATCATCCACCCACACAAAACTCCTTTTGTGTGTGTTTAATTGGCAGGCCACTTAATAGTCATTATTGGCCATTAAGTGGCCGGACACCACCTTTGGTAACCCCCTATTTGAATTCAAAATTCAAATGGGGAGGTTACTTAGCCTTGATGATGATGCCAAGTCATCACTTGGTCAAGTCAAGGTGATGTGGCTTGAGTCAAGTCAAACTTGCCTCTTATGGACTTTCCATATTTAGCCAAAGTCAAACTTTGACTTCATTAATCTCCCATGATTAGATTCATCCAACACTTGGATCAAACTCGAGTCCAACTCAAGTTGTCTAATTTGAGTCAAGTCAAACTTGCCTTTTATGGACTTTCCATATTTAGCCAAAGTCAAACTTTGACTTCATTATTCTCCCATGATTAGATTCATCCAACACTTGGATCAAACTCGAGTCAAACTCAAGTTGTCTAATTTGAGTCAAGTCAAACTTGCCTTTTATGGACTTTCCATATTTAGCCAAAGTCAAACTTTGACTTCATTATTCTCCCATGATTAGATTACACCAACACTTGGATCAAACTCGAGTCCAACTCAAGTTGTCTAATTTGAGTCAAGTCAAACTTGCCTTTTATGGACTTTCCATATTTAGCCAAAGTCAAACTTTGACTTCATTACTCTCGGTCCATCATATGGACTTATTCTCCATCTATTGCTCTATGTGTGTGACCCTATAGGTTCTTGTAACGTTGGCAATGTCCTTAAACCTATTTAAGGACATATGCAATGAGAGGTATCTAGCAACACATCATTGCTACCCAAGTTACAAGAATGTCGAGATCCAACATCACCATTGTGACTAATAATTGTGACCATCACAATATGTGACAACGTCCTTCTATCCTCGATATCTAGATTGATCTTTCATGAGGCATAGACCGTGTCATCCTCCAATCAATCTATGTGTCTTGAACTCCAAGTAGACTCACTATAATCAAATAAGCTCAATATCTCATATTGCCTTATTTGGGCATGGCCATGCACTTAGTGATCTCACTCTATCAAGACTATGATATCTCTCCCGTCATATAGAAGGGATAGATCCCATCTACATCACTCACATCCCTCCGCATAATTTGTTACATACCCAGTAATCGCCTTTATAGTCCACCCAGTTACGGGTGACGTTTGACGAAACCAAAGTACATAACTCCTTATGTAGGGAACTATGGTGACTTCAAGTCTAAGGACTAATAGTCATACTAATAGTCACATGAGAAAGTATATGACACTCATATAACGATCCATGATACTTTCTCATGGCGGGCCATTCAGTATACATTCTCTAATGTATACCCATGTGTCAACTTGATATCTCATATCCATGACTTGTGAGATCAAGTCATCATGTTGACCTACATGCTAATCTCTATGCATTAACATTGTCCTTGAATGTTAATACTTGACTAGGAATAATTAAGAGTAGTGTTCTCTATATCATCTCACTATCGATTCAACTAATCGATTGATATAGATAAGAACCTTCTACTCAAGGACGTTATTATACTAAGTTATTTAGCACCAATACACATAAGTACAATAACCATAAGAAATGCCTTTATATATAAGAAATATATATACAAGAATATGATACAATGAGTCCAAAAAGTAATCATCATATGATTGGCTCTAGGGATCTCACTAACACAAAGAGGGTCCCCACCCTCTTTGTTTGGCCGGCCACAACAAAAGGGGAAAACCGAATTTTTTGTTCAAATTATAAAATAAACCGAGCGTGGTTTGTTTTATAAAATTATGGATAAAGAAATTTATATAAAGAGATTTATTTTCATGGAAATTAAAATGAACCATGGATTGGTTTATTTTATTTTATAAAATCAATAATGGATTGATTTACCATGATAAAGAAATTTATATAAAGAAATTTATATAAAGAAATTTTTTTTCATAAGAAAAGGGAGACATGGTTGTTTTTATCATAAATTAAATTAAGTTAAGAACTTAGCATGATGGAATAATTCATTGAAAAATGTATATGATAAATTTCTTATGAAAATTTATTCCATAAAAAGGAGACTTGGCGATTGAGAGGCTACTATGTAAAGGAACCAAGGCAAGGCTTGGAGATTAATCTAAGAGATCTAGAAATAAGCCCTCTCTCTCTCTCCTTCTCTCCCTCTCCCTCCTCTAGTGCCGCCGGCCCTAAAAGGAGAACCCCTTTGTTGCCGTGAGCCTCATCCACTAAGCAGCTGCCGAAGAAGAAGAAGAAGCGAGCGCAACTCCTTCCTTCCTCCCGGAATCTTGATTCCGTTCTTCGTTTGATGGTTAGTTTTCCCATCTCTCTCTTGGTATTCTTGTCGTACCTTTGGAGAATCTAGTAGTTCTTGTCGGCACGAAACTCGTGGCTTTGCGATGTCATCCCGAAGAAAACTCGGCGTGGACGCGAATACAGACGGAGCTTCCAAGGGACGCTTACGGTTGGATCATGTCCCTTCCTTCGAGTTACGCGAGGTATTAAGTAAATTAGTTTACTTTCTGCAAAATTTTAATGTATGATCATGTCTACACAATATAAGGTTGCATGCTTAGATGTGTGGTTAAATAATTTGTGAAATTATTTATGCTAAACCTTCCGCTGCACGTAATTAAATTTTAAAATTACGAACCTGCATCCATGTTAACATGCACTCGGTCCCAACACAAGTGGGTCAAGGTTGACTAGAGGATTGATTAGTGAATACCTAACTGCGGTTAGGCAAAGTAAAGTCCTAGTGTGACTAGGTAGACCTAGATAGGAATTAGGTGAAGTCCAAGTGGATCTGAGAGATCACATGTTGGCATGGTGGAAATATACTGAGAGATTAGACCTAATTGCAGTTAGACTGACGGAAGTCCTAGTGGGACTAGGCAAACTTTATTAGGAACTAGGTGAAGTCCAAGTGGATCTGAGAGGATCGCATGTTGGCAAGGTGGAAGTCTACCGAGAGACTAGACCTAACTGCGGTTAGGAAAAAGAAAGCCCTGGTAGAACTAGGCAGACCTAGTTAGAAACTATGTGAAGTTTAAGGTAAGTTAGCTGGGAGTTAAACACTTGTCACAAGAGAAATCCTAGTTGGGCACTAGGCAACGAAAAGACATAACTATAGTTGGCAAAGGGAAGCCTTATTGGGATTAGACAAACCTAGTTGGGAACTAGGTGTAGTCCAAAGTGGGTTAGCTAGGAGCTAAATATTTGACACGAGAGAAGTCCTAGTTATGAACTAGGCAACGGAAAATCCAAACAGGTTATGGTTGACCGAATGTTAGGCAAAGGGAACCCTAGACTTGGTAATTAATTGGCCCAATTCAATCAATCAAGTGATCGACTGGAGCACTGTTGCTCGCGAAAAAATAAAATGACTCATAATCGATTCAGTGATCAATTAAGGACAATACCAATCGATCAGGTGGTGGGCTTTTGTGCGAGAATAGAAGTTCTCTTAATCAATTGGGTAATCAATTAAGGATTGGACAATCAAACAGGTGATCGATTGGTGGTTATGTTGCACAAGAGCACAGAAACATGCTGAATCGATTGGGCAATCAATTAAGACTTTTTTAATCTATTGGCTAATCGATTAAGCTTCAAATATTAGCTGTTGAACGACTAGATCTAATATGGTAATTGATTGGTAACCTAGGTCGTAGGTATATAGGGTTTTCACGCGGGTTGAAGCTGCAAGCTCTTCTCCTCCTCCTTCACCCATTCTTGTGCGCTTCTTGGGGACAAGTGTTGTTGCATTTTCAAGCATCAAGGGATCATTTCAAGCTAGAAGAAAGCAAGACAAGTAAGATCTCATTGTTGTAACTCTTGTAAGATTTCATTTGTATTTACTTGATTTTTGTGTATTTCTTTGTGAGCTTGTACGAGACTTTTCTGCCTCCACAAAAGAGACATTCATAGTACCAATGAGTATGAGGAGAGTGGACCCTTGGATTGGTCGTTTCAAGAAGGTGGATACCAAGTAAAGTCAAGAGCATTAGCATTGCTTCAAGTTTCTGTTGCAACAATTTTACAACGAAGCGATCGGAGCTAATCACCCCCCTTTAGCTCTCTACTGGTCACAACAAATTCCATAAGAGTGGAAGAAGTTCGTCGATAAAGTATCCAAATTTTTTTCTGTTAGGACCAAAGGAATTTTGATATTTCGATACTGATATGATATTGTTCACTTTGGGTCTAAGGCATCATGGTCTTATTTTTGGGTTTTACCTAAAAGGACTCATATCAATGGAGATAATTTTCCCTTATAAACCTATAATCTTTCCCATATATTTTTAATATAGGACTTTGTTTTCAACCTTTCAACTCAACAATTCCCACTCAAATGGAGGACCAAGGGCCCCTTCAAGTGAAAAGTCTATCTGTTTGAAGTCCGATCCTAGACCCATCAGGTCTTCTTGCCCCTTGGTCTAACCGGCCTACTAGGTCTTCTGTACCTAACTGCAATTAGGACTTCCTATCTAGTGTCTGGTCCTCTTGATCTGGATCCTAGCCACAACTAGGACTTCTTGTCTGGTGTTTAGTCCTATTAATCCAAACATAGGAGTCCCACTTCCTTTATTCGAGATCAATATTCTACTCACATGGTTCGATTAGACCATAGCTCTTGTGCATAATCGGCGGTTAAACCATGACAGTCTGAGTTCTGATACCAATTATTAAGACCGAAGGAATTTAGATATTTATACAATGATATAATATAATCTTTTTTAGATCTAAATCCATGGTGTTATTTTTAGATTCTATCCAAAAGATATCATAACAATAAAAATATCTTTCTTATATGTTTTTAATATAGAACCTTATTACATTCTCTCATTATCTCCATTCTACCTCTTTCTCTCTTTTTCTCTTCTTATATTTTCTCTTACGGCTGGTTAATTAATCCATAATTGTGCTTTATCAGAAATAGGCTTTGGAATAAACGGTTTAAAACAGCTAGTTACTTTAAACCATATTCGTGCTTTATCAGAAATAGGCTTTGGAATAAACGGTTAAAAAAAAATCCATCATCCCTCACCGATGTTAGAGAGGAGTCACAGACAAGGGAAAAGTTCTTGGTTGGAAGATGGAATTGTCAGGTCAAAGAATACAAAAGGGTCAGCTTTATAACGAAGGATTTCTCACGTCAAGGTTCAATAATCGTTGTAGCGTAGGACAATTCAAGGCAAAAGTGAAATGTCAAATTGAGACGATTTATTTATCCTTATCGCTAATTTATCTCAGAATCAATATAGATAAAATAAATAATGAGGACTACTAACTCAGATACTATGTCTAACGCATAGGATATACTGACTTTGTCAGATTTTGACACCAGACTTCAAGAGGATAATACCGTATGTACTAGCAATTAATTCATCTTGTAAGGATAATAAAATGTCACATCAAGGTGGCAAAAGATAATTCGTTCACCTTTAGTGCCCCGGCCAACTCGTCCCAGTGGCAACACAGAGGAGGTAAATTACGAGGGTTACTAGTCTGGATGTTATGACTAATGCATGCGTAGGGAGGGCGGACACATTAGCTTTGTCAAGTTTTGATTCCTAGATTTTATCATGGCAACACCCATGTATTAATCATCAATTCATCCTATAGGGACAACAAAATGTCACATCGAGAATTTACAGTGGTGGTGGATAATTCGAAGAGCCCAGTTCACCTTACTGGGTAATGTTTTGTTCATTAATGATCCTGTCACGAAGCGAGGTGGACTCCCAAGAACACGTGGTCTCCCAAGGATCATGAACCGCTGATGCTGGCTCCGCTATTAGCTTCGATCTGCAAGGCAAAGACCATTAGAACCCGCCGAGAAAAGTCCCCGACAAGACACTCCGATGGTCAAGTCAGTCCACGGTGGTGGAAGAGCAGCAAAGGCAATAGAACAGTAGCAAAATACTATTGCGCATACCTGGGGAATGTGGAGTGGAGAGACTTATATAGCCGGGGGAGCTGACAACTTCTGCCCAATCTTCCACCTTTTGTCACGTAGCGAGGACAGGGTAAGACCTGCCCAGATGTGGCAGGGTAGTGTGTCGCATACCAGAATAAGGAAATGGGGGCTGTCAAGTTATAGGCGGGCGTCGTCCGGCGCCGCTTCGCCTGACACCAACATATGTGGTCGCAATACGGGGGGACAGGGTATGACATGGAGATCATGGTGCCAGCGAGATACTCGCGATTCAGGCCGGAATGGTATCTGATCTGCGCCGACCACGTACAACTTCTACGAGTTTTATGTCAGGGAGTGGTTGTTCTGATAAGTCACGACAAGAACCTTAGGTGATTTGATTTCCCAAGTCAAGGAAGGCTTTCTGAGAGAAGGTATGCTTCCCGAGTCGTGGTGCGCGCGGTTCGGGATGAACGTCCGAACTTGGTTGACTCGGGGATAGCCTGGTCAATGACCAAGTACTCTTCTAGCTCGGGGTGCTTCTGACTCGGGGATCTCATGACATGGTGATACTCTGGCTCGGGAGGACATCAGGAGTGTGGGCCGCCATGCGTTCGGCAGGGCCCCGAGCCGAGAAGTGCGTGGGGGCATGCCCACTTACGTCTTGTACGAAGGTGAGAATTTGGACCATCGGTCGGATTGTACCCAGGGAGCGTGGACCGCCACGCATCCGATTAGGAACCGAGCCGAGAGGTGTGCAGGAGCAGACCCGCATATAACTTCCGGATACTTTGAGTTGAGACTCCCCTGACTCGGGAGTGCTAAAGCTTAGGAATGTTGTGATTCGAAACTTCTTCGACTCGGGGTTCTCCTGATTAGGAACTACCCTACCCAGGACTTCCGGGGCTCGTGGGCCTTCGGGGCCTCTGGCCCTTTTTGCCTTGGTCAGGGCCAATGTTTCCTCGTATTTGGGGGAAATGAGCCGATTCGCCTGTACCGACCCTATATTTGATGGGCTCCTAGGGCTCGTAAAACTCATCCCCTCCTGACGGGTTGCCAGGTTGTCGGGCCAGGCTACACATAAGCCAGCCCGGGATCATAAGCATCCCCCTCGAGTCTAGTCGAAGGAGGAAAGCAATCCGACTGACTGGACCACTGTTCCGACACAAGCCTGGCAGACCCGAATAGCACTCTCTTGCACCTGGTTTCTGTGGCCGACCCTAGGTCAGCGACTCACCCGACTGGTAAACCTTCTCATCAAACGTCTCTTCGATCTCCCCATCCGAATCATCCCCATATCTCCTCATTAACTGCCCATTAATTGCTGGGGACACGTGTCTCCCAGTCATTTGTCTCCCGAGCAACGATGAGTCTGCCGCTCATCCCTGCGAATGTCCGATCTGCACGTGTGCTCTGTCTCTTTGGGATCCGACTCGTGCCAGATCGAATGGTCGAGGCTCGATCCCACCTTTTTCCCAGCTCGCCATCGGACAGCTGGTGGCGTCCTCCGAACCCTATAAATAGGACTTTTACCCCACAGCTTTTACCATCGCGATTTAACTTCGACCCCGTCCTGCTACTGATTCGAGCAGTGATAGGGTTCCGACAAGTCCGTCCTTCCGACCTTCTTCTCCGGCAATTTTCTCTTTTCCCGGTTAGTTCCACCGCCATTGTCTTTTCTCATGGAGTCTCCCTCGTCATCTTCTTCACCCCCGAGCCATGGTATTCCACCATGGTCACTGACCTCCACGCTCATGACCTCGACCAAATCGAATCCTACTACCAGATTCCCGCCGACCATAGACTCCATTTACCCAATTCAACTGACCGGCCTGACTCCGCCCCTTCAGGCTTCATTACCTTATCACGGGACCACCTACAAGTCGGTCTCCGATTCCCCATCCATCCTTTCATCTCTTCCGTTTGTACATACTTCCGCATATCATTGTCCCAACTAGCCCCGAACGCCATACATTTGATGTGCGGCTCGGTTATCATTTTCTCCTTGTACCGAGTACCCCTCTAACCCGAGATCTTCCATTACTTCTTCTACCCCAAAAAACAAGAGCCGGGCGATTTTTTCTTCCAAGCCCAAGCCAAAACCTCTTTCCTAGCGAAACTTCCCTCCTCTAATAAAGGATGGAAGGAACGCTACTTCCTTGTCAAGCCTACCCCGACCCCGAGCTGGCCCACAGCCTAGGTCGAGGATCTTCCGTCCTCTCTATTAGTGATATGAGAGAAGTGTCCTAAGGCAATCGCCTTATGATTGTAAACATTTATTTTAATAAATGATAATTCACTATTTGAGTATACATGTTTGTATTTGATTGGGATCTTAAACTCATCTACTGAATGTCCGCAATACAACTCACAGCATAAGAGAATTTGTGATGGGATCACAACTAGTGATTATCTCTAAATGTGCAAATGTGAAGTATTGAAAATATCCCTAGTCGATGAATTGATAAATACGGACACTATCAATTCTGTTGAGACTAGCATGGGATTTCTCTAATCAGCTGATTCTCACTAGCTAGTGACATTGGGATGTCCGGAGATAAACATGGATGCTAGTTAAGGGAACTAGTTCATTGGAGTGACTAGCTGTAAGACTTTATATGATTATCTATATAGATATGTCAATGAAGTTCTTACTGCGGCTTAAGTGCAATGTTCCTTTGACTTGCGGTGTTCAAGTCATCTTGGTCATGGAGACTTATACTTTAACATCTTTAGCAAGCATCTCCAAGGAGGTGTGGACCCAGGATGATTGGGTATAAGCCGAAGTGCCCGAAGATGTTTGAACAGCCTACAAAGGATTCACCACTCCTTGCGAGGAGATGTATACCCAGGCCTATCGTCGGATTGTTACTCAAAGCCTCTGGCCAGAGCATATCATGTTTAGAGTGCGAGTCTCTAAAATACATGAGAGTAATTAGAAATCCAAAGGACGAGAAAGACATTACTTGGGCTAGGTGTGACGTAGTCAGGATGACGTAGTCATGTTTAGAGTGCGAGTCTCTATACGAATTTTCATATTTTCACCATAAGTCTGAATTGATAAAACAAACAATTTTTGAAATTTTGTCATAAATTTTTTTTATTATTATTTTAATATTTTTCTCGAAATTCGTGCTACTTTAATTTAAGCAAAATTTTTCCCAAACATTAAAATCTTACTTTTTCATTATTAATTAGAATTGACAAAATTATAATTTTTAAAAATTTATCAAAAATTGTTTTTATTATTTTATTATTATTTCGCCTCGAAATTCGTGCAATTTTTTTGAGCTATTTTTTTTCTCCCGCACTACTAATCCAAGACCAAGTCTTGGGACATTTCTATTTTTTTGTGTGCGAGATTTAAACTAAATGGCCAATCAAGAATGGAATAGCATTCGTCCACCGCTCTTCTCTGGCGAAAACTTTAGCTTTTGGAGAAGACAAATGGAGTCCCTTCTGAAGGCCCACATGGACTTATGGCGGATCATCCAAACAGGATTCTCTCTTCCCGTAGAAGATGAGTTATCCATCGAATGGGACAAACTGGATGAACAAACCCTCAACCAAATCGAGACCGATGCAAGGGCAACTTCGATCCTACAATGTGGCCTAACCAAGGAGCAACTTGAACTAGTAGGACCATTCAAGTGTGCCAGAGAAATTTGGGAGAAACTAACCAATCTACACAAAGAGAGCTCCGAAATTGAGTTAGCACCTGACTGCGAACTCGAGCCAGAGTCAGAAGACGAATTGACTGAGACAAAAATGGTAACCAATTTCGAATCCTTTTTTGAATCAATATTAGATAATCCAACAGATAGTATAATGGTCGAGAAAGGTATAATCTCTAGTGCAGGGAAAGCTCCAAGAGAACCACCAGAGAAAAAGATTCAACCTGTACCCGAGTCCAACTCAGACTCAGAATTTGACGACAAAGAAGGAAACCGACCCAAACCGGTCCAATTAGCTCGTGATCATTACAAGAGCACTGGAAAAACGATCGGGGAAGGTAAGATTTCAATATTTGAAAATTCAATATCTATCTCAAATAACATGATTAGTTTGTATAAATTAGTTAAGATTAGTACATTAGAAAACTTAATTCATAACCATGCTAATTTTAAAAAACCAAAGTTTTATTTCGATTATGATGTAACTTAGATCAGTTTTTGTTTGCTTTAATTATGTGTTGCTTTTTATTTTATTTTATGCTTAGATTTTTTTAATTAGTTTAAGGACTGGTTAGTTTAAGGATTAAACTTAACTGAAATTTGAACAACATAATATTGGGTGGCGGTGAGATGATAGTACGTTGGGGAAACCAATTCTAATAAGATCAAGTTTACTTGGTCTCTTTAGACTGGTGAAACCAGCCGAAGCTACCGATCCAAAATCCAAACTAGTTAGACCAGAATTTACCAAAAAGTAATTTTGAAAATGAAATTTCACTAAAAGGCTTTGCCTAGGAAAGGGTGGATGATCCCATAAGGCTACGGCCAAAGAAGGCCTAGTGCCTCGCCAAGACCTGGAAGCCAATTTTTGAAATTCAAATTCAATTTACTCTTTGTTAAATTCAAATCTAACATAAATTTTCAGTTAATTTTAGATTCAAATATCTCTTTTCAAAACAAATTTAAATTGGGTTTAAAAATTAATTCAACTTTTCAAAATTAATCATGACCTTTTCAAAATAAATCTTTTTATTAAAATATGCATCTCACAAACAGTTAAGGATATCCTATTTTGTCACTTAGAAATGGGTGAGATGCTTAGGACCTAAAAGTTGAGTCCAACCAAACCAATTAAATCCAATTAAATCTTAATTAATTCAAGTAAATCCAATTAAATCTTAATTAATTCAATTAAATCCACTTAAGTCTTAATTAAATCAGTTAAATTCATTTAAATCTTAATTAAATCAATTTAATTCAATTAATTATTCTCAAAATTCAATTTAATTATTGTCAATCATTTATTTTCAAAATTAAAATATTTATCTCACACAACCCATAAGGTTAACATGCTTGACCACATAGAACTGGGTGAGACATCTAGGGCCTAAAAGTATAATTCACTACGCTTTTAAATGAAAAGGTTTGCAAAATTATCTCTATTTTGTTTTGTCAATTTATTGTACTATAACCTACCCCTTCATTTCTAGCATTTTTTTAATATAAAAATTCATGTTAAATATCTCGATAGACTCGTTTTAAATATAATCTAGTTTTTTTTCCTTTTGGTCATCGATTGATCAAAATTGGTCAAAATAGTCAACCCTAGTCAACATAGTCAAACCTGCTCAACACTGAAACCCCTAAAAGAACTTAGACAAAAGTCAGACTGTGTCAGATACAGGGGGAGTTTCTTTTAATACTTTTCAAAAAATTAAATTGTTTTTCAAAAACCTTATGCTTTAAATCTTATTATCATCTCAATAAGGTTTTCAAAAATTAATTCAAAAACCTTCGTATACTACTATATGTTTGAAAATTATCATCATTTCAAAATATTTTTCGAAAACTATTTTCAAAAATGTATCACTTTGAAAGTTATCATACTCAGAAGGTTATTCAAAATTATTCTTTTAATTTTAATAACCCTAAAGACACAAAGGAAGGTCCACTTCATGATCTACAAGGACTCTTAGGATGTGTCAAATTTAGGGGGAGTTTGAGTTAAAAGAAGAATTTCTGAAATATTTTTTGGTAATTATTTGTTTTGAAATTGTTAGATAAATTCCTTTGATCTGAACTGAACCCTAAGAACTCAGAGGAAGAATACTTGTAGTTAACAAGCTTCCAAGGACTGCGTCAAGTTTAGGGGGAGATAAAATTAAAAGAATTATTGAACATTACTGCAAGTTTAAAATCTGTTTGAAAACTTAAATAATTTTTTTTAAAAAAAAATACTATTATTTTATTTTTCGAAATTTTTGTGGCTTATAAAATTATTTTTGAAATACTTAGGAATATTATTTTACTTGGGTTGAAAAATTTTCAGGACACTTAGAAAAATATCCTTGTAGTTAACAAGGTTTCCTAGGATTGTGTCAGACTGGAAAAGAAATCAAGTTAAGTATTCAAAATTAATTTTTGTTGCATAATCTTCAAAAGTACTTCTATTTTTTAAAGTATAATGTTTTGAAAAGTACTAATACTTGTAAAGGCAATAGTGTTCTAAGTGCATAAAGCTTCTAAAAGATTTGCCTACAAATATAAAATATTTTTTTAAGTGGAGTTTTGTTGGTACAGCTTAAAGTTTTTTTTGCTATACTTTCAAGAATTATGCTTTCAAAACTCATAAGCTCTGATACATAAATTATTTTTTATCTTAGAAATGGTTTAAAACTTATACTTAAAGACCTTGTTTTCCAAAATGCACAAAGTGTTTCCAAACAAATAGTTCTAAGTAGATTTTTACTTAGTAAACAAAATTTGCCTAAGCAAAGACTTTTTGAAAATTTTGGCAAATGTTTGTCTTAGTGAAAAAAAACTTGTCTAGAAATTTTTTAAGATTTTGTTTTTCAAAATACAAAAAGTATTTCCAAGTAAGGTTTTCTCCCAGTTCTCAAAGTTAAACCATTTGTTAGGGAAATTTGGTTTCAAAATCTTGCCTAATTAAAATTCTTTTTGCAAAGCTATGTAAAACTGTTGTAACAAAATTTAAGTTTGCAAAATTTTTTTTTTTTAACTTTACCTTGTTCACCCATGTTTATTTTTGATATATGTCAAAGGGGGAGGAAAGGTCAAAGTTAAGTATTTTATAACACAAATACTCAGGGTTTTAGGGGGAGTATGAGAACTAAAGGATTTTTTTCTTTTCAAATCTTACCTTGTGTTATTAAATGTTATAAAGTTTTTACTTAACATTGAATTGTGTAAAATTGCTATACTTCATTTTTACATTATGTTCTCAACTATTATAAAGTTTTTTACTTAACTTTGAATTGTGTTGCCATAATCAAAAAGTGGGAGATTGTTGGTGCAGGAAGCACCATATCGAACCTTATTTTGATATTGGCAAAGGATTCAAAGTTAAGTTTGTTTGTGATCTAACGTTGTTCACTGAGTGTGAAGAAAAAGCCCTAGCGAAGGACTGCTAGGCAACTAGTGAAGGGCTGCTAGTCATCAAGCCCTAGCGAAGGACTGCTAGGCAACTGGCGAAGGACTGCCAGCATCCAAGCCCTAGCGAAGGATTGCTAGGCAACTGGCGAAGGACTGCCAGCATCAAGCCCTAGCGATGGACTGCTAGGCACTGGCGAAGGACTGCCAGCTTACAAGACCTGACAAAGGACCGTCAGGCAAAAGTCCAACCAAAGGAGCGGTTGGCATCAGGTAAATTCTCCCGAGAGGAGTAGGTGAGGACGCGTTCCCCGTCGAAGGAACAGTAGGCGTCGGTTCGACCTAGGGCTCCATTTTGGAGACCAAAGTCAGAACCAAGACAGCTAAGGCTGTATAAATCTAATTAATTGTTATGTTATTTTGTTTTGGACTAACCCTGGATGCAGGACTGAAGGAACGTGTGTCTGCAGCTCAGAAAGCCTCAAAGGAGAGAGACAGTTGCTGAGTAGGGCGCCCGGAGCGTCCCGGGCGCCCCCAAGGGCCATACAAAACAAGTAACAAGAAGACTGGTTCGAATACACACTGGGCCGGGCACCCCCGTGCTCCCGGGCGCCCCCTGCGCTGCGGGCGCCCCCAGGCGCGTACCTCGAACCAGAAGCCCTCGAAGCCAAGCAGATAACCTTTGACCCGGTCAATGCGGGTGCCCCGTGCGCTGCGGGCGCCCCGGTCAAAGCGGATCTCGAAGATAAGCCGCGACCGAGACTTTGGCGGATCGAAGGCCACGTGGGGGGCGCCCCCGACGTACCGGGCGCCCCCTAGCCCTATATAAAGGGCCCTCGACCCCAGGCTTCATATATCACTTCTTCCAACGTCTCAAAGTTCTTCTACGCTCGCGCCTTGCTCCGGAAACGCTTCACCTCGAGCTGACGACGTCCTCCTGCCCCGAAAGAGTCGACCTACTCCGGACGTCGGTAAAAAGAAGAGCGTATTTTTTATTTAATATTTTATTGCATTTAATCTTGTAAATCAAATTGTGTAACTTATTTGCGCCAAAATATAGAATTGCCCAAAGTAAACGGTCAACGACCGTGGGCCTTGGAGTAGGAGTCGACACAGGCTCCGAACCAAGTAAATCGATTGCGTCTCTTGTATCTTTTCTTTAATTTCCGCTGCGTACCTACTCTTACTCAAATCCGAAAGTTTTCCGATATTCACCCCCCCTCTATCGGTTTTCTCGATCCAACAGTAAACCCTAAACCCAAGTCAATTTCTTTAAAATCTAACATGGGTTGTAGGGAAAAGAAGGAGAAGAAGCACATTAGGTGCTTCACATGTGGTGAGCTAGGACACTACCACGCCAAATGCTCAAAGAAAGGAGAATTCAAGAAATTGGAGCTTTTGAGAAAGTGGGAGGGAAGGAGAAGAAAAGCTCACATCAAGGGCAAGGGTAAGGGAGGTAATCCCTAACTTTAGATGTAATTCAAACTCCTCCATACATGTTAGAAATAATGTTAATTATTTACCCATGTATAATTTTGGATTTAAATATCATGATAGGAGTAGGGTTAATAATGAAGATCAAAACGAGAGTCGAGGGAAGCACACTTTGAGGCATACGCGAAGGATGACATGAGGACGAGCCGTGGGTTCGTATGCATCCAAGGGACGAGAGCCAAAGTCGAAAAAGGCTTGAAGGCAACAAGTCGGGCTGCTATGTGAAGAGTCAGCTGAGTCGTGATGGTCCGAGTGTTGAGAGAATTATAGTCGGGAAGGAAATCCTAGGTTTAGAGTTTGGTCAGTCGATTGCGGCTTGTAGCAGTCAACTGGTGTAGGGCATAGAATGATCAGTCGACTGATCTTCTGTGCAATCGACTGATGTTGGCTGGAATTCGAACGTTGGGTTGTAACGTTTGAATCTGACTGGAGCAGTCGACTGGTGTTGGCACTAGTCGACTGGTAACGGCTAGTTCAACCACGAGCTCTAT
Source organism: Boesenbergia rotunda (assembly GCA_024364735.1). Classification (NCBI taxonomy): domain Eukaryota; kingdom Viridiplantae; phylum Streptophyta; class Magnoliopsida; order Zingiberales; family Zingiberaceae; genus Boesenbergia; species Boesenbergia rotunda. The sequence goes on along the minus strand of JAGFNQ010003728.1, from coordinate 365,979 downwards.
TTAAGGGAACTCAGTTTGGCTGGTTAGGGTTGATGAAATTGGCATTGGTTAAAGGCCAATTAGTAGTCTATGTGCTCAGGTGAGTGTTGCGGGTTGTGGCGAGGTTTCTCC